>SJYV01051099.1:119340-153698 GCA_006410875.1 Neotragus pygmaeus
CCTGGTGGCTCAGATGGTAAAGAATCCGCCTGCAATGTGAGAGACCTGGGTTCCATCCCTGGGTTGGGAAGATCCCCTGGAGAAGGGAATGGCTACCCACTCCAGTATTCTGGCCTGAAGAATCCCATGGACCATACAGTCCACGGGATCTCAGAGAGTCGGACACCACTGAGCAACTTTCACTTCACGGTAAGACAATGAAATGGAGTGTGAAGGACAGAGGCAGGAGGGTGGGAAGTGCAAGTTTACTTACAACCACAGACAGCAAAGCAAATCACCCCTACTCTTTGGAATCTCTGGTCTCCAAATGCAATATAGAGTCCTTGAGAGTTAGTCTGAGTTCTGAGAAAAACCCCTAAAGTGAGGTTTGTCTAAATGGACAAACAGCAATCTACTGGAAAGGCTAAACCTGGGGACTTAAGTTGGCATTTCAGTGAAAGAACGCAGGCGCCAGTAACAGAGGGCAGAGGAGCTAAATAAGGGAGGGCGTGTGGATACGAAGGTCCCCGCCAACTGGACGCCCGCTTGTGGAAGCTGAGGAGGGTGGGAGAGCTCTAGATCGGAACCGTGGGACCCCCACAGCTGCTATCAGGCCCCTTGCTTAGACGGAGAAAGCAACCACTTCCTCCAGAAGCCAGCAGACAGATGGAGGCAGGAGGTGCTGTCGCATACTCAGCTCTGGTCTCGAGCTAGTCCCGCCTGTACCCTAATTTAGGTAGCTGTGGAGACAGCCACCCACTGCAGGCAGTGGGGATTACAGCAAACGGTAGATGCCTGGGAAGCATCAGAATCAGTCTGTGGCTTGAGTCAAAGGCAAAGTCCTGGCCTCAGGTGAGGAAAACTGAGAGGCTGGTCGACTCACAGTTTCTGTGTGTATTACACAAGTCCGTGCCCCCAGCCCACCGATGTTCTAGAAAAGGTTCAATGAAGATAAGCTGTGATAAACCTTTTAGAGATGAAGCAGGGAACCCACGCAAAAATAATTGGTAGCAAGGCTGTTTTAGGAGGTGAGCAATACTAATGGAGCCTAAAGAAGCAGAAGGAAATAAAGGAATGCTGGGAGTGAGAGGGAATGTGTTTTCAAATTAGGGTGATCTAGGGAGGCCTGGCGTGCTGCGATTCATGGGGTCGCAAAGAGTCGGACACGACTGAGCGACTGAACTGAACTGAGCTGACTGAGGGCTGAGACGAAATCATCGAAGTATCTCCTCATCGATACAGTAATGTTACTGACTCAGCCTCCGACATGACTTTAGCATTTACTAGGTNTGGCGTGCTGCGATTCATGGGGTCGCAAAGAGTCGGACACGACTGAGCGACTGAACTGAACTGAGCTGACTGAGGGCTGAGACGAAATCATCGAAGTATCTCCTCATCGATACAGTAATGTTACTGACTCAGCCTCTGACATGACTTTAGCATTTACTAGGTACCAAGTGCTAGTTACCATGCAAAGAGTTTAATGCACATTACATCATTTAACGCTCATGGCAGTCCTTGAAGGACGGTATTGTGACTTTCATGATGTTGTGGTTTTCACGACCCCCCCAATGGGGATCTGGTGACCACTTACACAGGAATCCCTGCAGGATCCGAGGGATTCGAGATTCCCAGACCCTGCCAGACCTACAGAATCGAAATCCCCATGTGGAGCCTGGAGATCTGCATTTCAAGCACTCCTTGGCTGCTGTGTAGATGCACACTGGGTTACTTTGTATTGGTTGGAACAGAGGGAGGTTAGCGAGCTCCTAAGCAGCCAAGAGTCCAGCAGTATCATTATTTTTCCTTCCTTTTGGTGGAGCATTTTACTTTANTTTTCCAGTGGTCATGTATGGATGTGAGAGTTGGACTATAAAGAAAGTTGAGCACTGAAGAATTGATGCCTTTGAACTGTGGTGCTGGAAAAGACTCTTGAGAGTCCTGTGGACTGCAAGGAGATCCTAACAGTCAATCCTAAATGAGATCAGTCCTGGATATTCATTGGAAGGACTGATTTTGAATCTGAAACTCCAATACTTTAGCCACCTGATGCAAAGAACTGACTCATTGGATAAGACCCAGATGTTGGGAAAGATTGAGGGCAAGAGGAGAAGGGGATGACAGAGGATGAGATGGTTGGATGGCGTCAGTGATTCAATAGACGTGAGTCTGGGTAAATTCCGGGAGTCAGTGATGGACAGGGAGGCTGCATTTCATGAGGTTGCAGAGTTGGACACACGACTGAGTGACTGAACTGAACTGAATAACAAAAACCTTAATTACACAGAGTTGGGAGACCAAAAGAGGGAGCTCTCATGAACTGTAGCAATAGCAGAGCCCAAGACAAAGAAGAAAGTCTCCTTTTCTGGCAAAGATTTAGCCCATGGAAAGCCACATACTCTTCATTTACTATAGCCATTCCAACTTCCTTTTCTTCTCTGTAAAACTTCTTCTTTTGCCCTGGGGAACTTAGACTTGGCTCCCCATGGTTGCAGACCAAAACACTGCAATTTTCTGCTGATGCCAAATAAATGTATTTTTTCTGGGAAATATCTGATAGACTGTTTGTTTCATGTCAACACTAAAAAAGTGTATTACTTATTCTCAGTCATGTTGTACATTCTTGTCTTTATATGGACAAGACTCATATGTCCAGTCATTTAAAAATGTATTTCCAAATGTTTTAAGTAATATTTTCATTGTCACTGTCATGAGATATAATTCATGAAAGACAACAAATATTTTAGAAATATGTAATTAAATTTGTCATCATATTTAAAGTATTAATATGTATATTTAAATAATGCTTTTAAAATTCATTCCAGAGAAAGTTCACACAAGACTTTATAAATAGAAGTTTCTAGCCTAACTGCTTCTGAACCTGGAAGGTAGTTTTCCTTCTGAAAAGAAATTCTATTTGTTATTTGTTAAATCTTACTGATCACTGTGAATGTCTAGTAACTTGAGAAAATAACATACCTTAGAAATGTCAACCTTTTCTGGACTACAAATTCAAAACCCTTTCATAGTAATTGCATAATTAACTCATAATGTCATACTTAAAAGAAATGATAAATGCTGTATTATAATCAGCACTGCAGATGTACCAATATGCTAGTTCNCCTTAGAAATGTCAACCTTTTATGGACTACAAATTCAAAACCCTTTCATAGTAACTGCATAATTAACTCATAATGTCATACTTAAAAGAAATGATAAATGCTGTATTATAATCAGCACTGCAGATGTACCAATATGCTAGTTCTAAGTGTTTCACCTGTGATATAATCATTTGCAACTTTTCCCAACTCCTTATAGAAATTTTGACACTATGATTTTTAAGCAATTTCACCCGAGAATGATGTGACAACACATATATTTGAATATAACCATAACACAAATTATTTGACAGCCAGATTTGAACTGACTTTCTTAATAGATTTTCTCTAGTCAACACTGATCTTGGGAGAATGCATATTTCTTTCAGGCTGTCTCTGTGTATCTAAAAGGAATTAGAATGGGCATTTGGCTGAGCACAATCCAAATAGATGCAAAATTCAGTTGAATTTTAGATAACATTTAGGTAAATTTTAAACCCCTCACTCACATCAAAATAAGGAATTGAATAACATTTGAAAAGTATTTCCTTGGAGAGAGCTGTGCTATAATCTTCTCCCACTGACTTCAGGAATTTGAGTATAATCTCCCAATCCCAAATTAAGAGAGCGTGACTCTAAGGAGACCATTCAGTGCATTGAATAACTGTGCTACAAATATGGGGGGCATTTAACCTTCCAACTTGAGAAGTAGAATGAAATAAGGATTCTTTCTGAAAGGAGGGCAGTATCATGAATAGAGCTCAAGAAAGAAAAGCTAGAGATAAGACCTGATGCCTAAGAGCTGAAGAAGGTTCAAACAATCAATCTTAGAAAAGTTTGCTACTTGCAAAGAGGATACTGATGTACCATCTATAAAGGTTGGTGGGGTCTTTGAAGAAAGCACAGATGTATTGATTAAAAAAAAAAAAAAAAAACAGCTTTAAATACCTACCTGTCTGTAGGTATTCATACCTACCCTATGCTGATCCCTGTACCTCTTCTCGCTCACCAAGCCCACAAACTAAGGATATTGGCAAGTTGGAAGAGGATGAATCACATAAGGTTTGAACAGAGAAAGAGGAAAAAGCTTATAGCTTTAACCTTCCTAAATTACTGGTCTGCAAATGGCTCAATCTGACATTGAGCGGTCTCAGCATTAAGCCAGACAAACGACATAAATTGACACTATGCTTTAAGATTCTGAATTGATCATGGACATTTTTACCATCTTAAAGTTGCAGAAATGTCAAGATGCCTGATTGAGTTTCTCAAGGGGCAGGGAAATAATCATGCTGATACTGAATATAGTAGATACTCATAGACAAAAATAAAGTTGTTTTTGTGTATTTTATGTCATAGTCTGTGCTTAAATTTTCAAAGTATTCACAAGGATAAAGTGGCCTTCACAAGGGGGCAGTGTTTCCTCAGTGCAGGAGCACTGTTACTGCAAACACGCACTCTCAGCCTTATGTCATTTGCAATATTATCCGCCATGGCTTTGACACAAACACTGTGGTGTATTGGCCTGGATTCCAGGTATATTACACATTTACAAGAACTGTTTCCTCAGAAAAGGAAGTCGTGGTCTCATAAGTGAGGAAGACACTTGGTTAATGATGTACAATTTTTAAAAAGAGATGAGAAGGATATGAAATTGGAACATGCCACAAAACCTACAGGGCTTCTCAGGTGACAGAGAAATTGCTTCAGTCGATTTTAACATCCCATTAAGGACAGCCAGCAAACCGGGGGATGTACTGTCTGCAACATTGAAGCATTCCTCTGGAGACTCAGTCTGGGTAGAATAAATGAAAGGGGGTAATTCCTCCTATTAATTCAGTTCACTCTGGCAATTGATAGGAATATTGAATCAGATTCCTGAAAATTCCACACACTGAAGTGAAGGTGTGGAGAGGTCTATCATAACAAAATAGAAGTGAGAATACAATATGAATTATCAAATTTATTATATCATAACCTAAGGGTAAATGAAATTTTCTCCTCCAGTAATAAAAGGGAAATACCAAGTAAACAGATGAAAACTTTCATTATGATGTACAAAATAGTAGAGATGAAACCATAAGCATTACATTTTGGGGTAAAAATAAATGAGGGGGATGTGACCTTCTCCACCTTGTTCAGACAACATTGGTTCCCTAGTTCACAGATATGGCTCAGTAACATGCGGAAATGTACACCTGTATCTTAAAACAATAATTTTAGTCACGCTAATTTTGTGTAGAAAAGAACTGGAATATGATTATTTCCCTGTCAAATATTCTAATCAGTTTAACAGGATTAAAAATGAATATATGTGTTTGATCACTACATATGAGAAGCATGCATTATATGACTATTTAGAAGAGAATTTTTATTTCCACTGATATTTCACAAAATAAAAAAATGAACAATAACTCGACACAGTTATTGGGAAAAGACACAATGGTTCTACAAAGATAAATGCATATATATTTGTAGGTTGGAAATGCTAATGTATTAGTGAAATAAAATTCAAAAGATTAGAGTTTATAGTAAAAACACAATAGGCTAATGATAAAATTTTTCAGCATTAGCTCCTACTTGGAGATGAATTTTATTTTTGTCCTTGTTTTGGACTACAGTGATCATTTACTTCTCTCAATAGATTTAGTTTTCAGCAACACATTTCAAACTTGTTTAAAAATACAAATTACATTTTTCTTACTTCTGGCAGCATTTCTCATCTGTGCAGAGGAAGCACTGACATGATTCTGTGTGTTTTATAATAAGAGATCTGAGAAAGGAATCCAAGGTCCTTGCCAGGTTTCTTTTTGGAAAACTGGGTAGATGCAACTTCTATTTACAGGAATGAGAAAGACAAAAGGATGTTTACAGGAAGATATTTTGAGTTCAATTTTAATATACTAGACGTTGAAAAATATATACACTATCAAATAAATATGTTGATTTGATTCTCAGGAATGAGATCCCAAGAAGACATACTGGTTTGAGTATCACGATATGTGATCATTATATGTACATTATCCTTGAAGCTGCTGCTGCTGCTGCTAAGTCACTTCAGTCACGTCTGACTCTGTTCAACCACAAAGACGGCAGCCCACAAGGCTCCCCCATCCCTGGGATTCTCCAGGCAAGAACACTGAAGTGGGTTGCCATTTCCTTCTCCAATGCATGAAAGTAAAAAGTGAAAGTGAAGTCACTCAGTCGTGTCTGACTCTTAGCAACCCCATGGACTGCAGCCTACCAGGCTCCTCCATCCATGGGATTTTNCATTGAAGAATTGATGCTTTTGAACTGCGGTGTTGGAGAAGACTCTTGAGAGTCCCTTGGACTGCAAGGTGGTCAAAACAGTCAATCCTAAAGGAAATCAGCCCCCAATATTAATTAGAATGACTGATTCTGAAGCTGAAGGTCCAATACTTTGGCCACCTGATGTGGACAACTGACTTTTTGGAAAAGACCCTGATGCTTGGAAAGATTGAAAGCAGAAGGAAAAGGGGATGGCAGAGGATGAGATGATTGGATGGCATCATCGACTCAATGCATATGAGTTTGAGCAAGCACCGGGAGTTGGTGATGGACAGGGAAGCCTGGCATGCTGCAGTCCATGGGGTTGCAAAGAGTCAGTCGTGACTGAGTAACTGAACTGAACTGACTAACTGACTGATAATTGGCATGAGGTTTCATTTTGGGTTTATGAATATGTTCTAAGTGAACATGTATTTATGGTTGCAAAACTACCTACAGTGAAACACTGAATTGTATACTCAAAACAGGTAAATTTTATGTTATGCAAATTATATTTCAATAAAACTTTACAGTCATATATTTTCCTAAGATTAAAGGGGTTTAACATACTAAGTAGTAAAATTGTTTTATAGTTTAAGAAAAATATCATAAAAATTTAATATTAGCTTCAAAATATAACAGTAAGTCATCTGCTTAGACATGTTTATTCTAAAATATTCAAGGTTTAACATTTTTCATGGGACTGTACTTATGAATATTAAAACATTACCTCTACAAATAAACACTAATGACTACTTTGAAAAATACGGAAAAATAAAAGCTTTAAGTTTCACTTAAATCTTCCTGTTAACATACTTAAATTTGCTTTTGTATTTTAATGTATAACAAAGTAGTTTCTAAGTAGTCTTTTGCTTCATTGTAGTAATTGTTAAAGTAAAATAACAAAATTCAAAGAAAAATTTGCATTTATGCTCAATCATATATCTTTAAAGATGATTTATATATTGTCATCATTCTTTTATTCTTTATCTACAGGAAGCTGGCTTTGTTCCTATCACATCACTGAAGTGATGGCTACATAATCACATACATTGGCTACATAATCACATACAGTGATGCTTTTGAACTGTGGTGTTGGAGAAGACTCTTGAGAGTTCCTTGGACTGCAAGGAGATCCAACCNTTTCACTTAAATCTTCCTGTTAACATACTTAAATTTGCTTTTGTATTTTAATGTATAACAAAGTAGTTTCTAAGTAGTCTTTTGCTTCATTGTAGTAATTGTTAAAGTAAAATAACAAAATTCAAAGAAAAATTTGCATTTATGCTCAATCATATATCTTTAAAGATGATTTATATATTGTCATCATTCTTTTATTCTTTATCTACAGGAAGCTGGCTTTGTTCCTATCACATCACTGAAGTGATGGCTACATAATCACATACATTGGCTACATAATCACATACAGTGATGCTTTTGAACTGTGGTGTTGGAGAAGACTCTTGAGAGTTCCTTGGACTGCAAGGAGATCCAACCAGTCCATCCTAAAGGAAATCAGTCCTGAATATTCATTGGAAGGACTGATGCTGAAGTTGAAACTCCAATACTTTGGACACCTGATGAGAAGAACTGACTCATCTGAAAATACCCTGATGCTGAGAAAGATTGAAGGCAGAAGGAGAAAGCGGGATGACAGAGGATGAGCTGGTTGGATGGCATCACCGACTCATGGATGTGAGTTTTGTTAAACTCTGGGAGTTGGTGGTGGACAGGGAGGTGCTGGGGTCCAGCCCCAGTGGATCCAGGGTAATTCGAAGTGGGGATGGAGTCAGTGTCCTAGGAATTAATTGTTTAATTAAAGATATATAGAGAGATTAGAAAGAAATAGTATAGTAGGAAAATTAGTGGAGAAAAAGAGGCTGAATAACTTGGTTTACATGAGATACCAATAAAGCTTCAAGACAAGAAGCTTGCACCACCTATGTAGGCCACTGGCGCCCACTTGAATAACAGAGAGTGCCCCTCCTTGGGCTCCTTCTCACGTGAATCTTAAAAGCCAGAGCAAAATGAGCAGGCTTAGTGGGTGCTCACGCTCCCGATGGGAATTCAGCCAGAAAAATGGAGAACAAGAAAGAACGACACAGGGGAATCAGTCTTTCCAGAAACTGATCCATTTTCTTTATTTTCAGATTTGCTTATATACCTTTTGTTACACATAGAGACAAATGGAAATTTTAAAGTCACACGGAAGTCAGCAGTCCTGACCTTTATCAAAATCAGGTGCTTTAAATAAATGTATACAGAAAGGTCTTAGGGGTTTTACATCATCTTATGGCCAGAGGGCCTACTAACATTTTATGATCCTTTCTTTCTGATAATGGTCAGTCAACCAGAAACTTATTTTCATGGGGTGATTTTTCTTAAACCAGTCACCACCCTCCGAGGGTACCAGACAAAGTTGCATTCCTATAGGGTGAGGGTGTAGTGGGTTACAATTAAGAAAGGAATTTACTTAGCCTAAGGTTAACATGATTAATCTTAAAGGTTAATACTTATTTCTTCTATTTGCTAGTTATATTCATTATAAGGGCAGGGAATATGGAGACTTAGCAGCAAATATTGGCTCAACAAATGAAAAACCCTTCACCAATATAATTTCTAAACAACCCACTAAACTAATAATTTCTAACTTCCTAAAAGAATCTGCCTTTAGTAAGTCTAAAACATCTCTTGCCTCTCACAGTTGGGAGGCTGTAAACAGTCACATGTGGCTGGACAAACCTGTACAGGCAGGCTAGATAACCTTCAGAGGAGTTCGTTAGTTGAAACACTCTTGTCATGCCCAGGAATTTTTATTAACTGGAGCTGTAGGTTAACTCCTTCTCCGAGAGAGGTGATGGGGGAGAGCCCCCCATAAAGTCAAAGGTGTAGGTGAGAACATAAAACAGTAAAGTAGGCAGACTCTGGTTTGGGGGGTAGACGCTCAGGAACAGGGGGTGTCCTGAGGCTCAATCCTGCCTTTGCATATGCTGAAGCCTCCTTCCTCATGACCTTTGCCTCAGGTGGAGTTCCTCACGCTGGCTCCCAGCAGGGAGGCTTGGTGTGCTGCATTTCATGGGATCACATAGTCAGACACAACTGAGCGACTGAAATGAACTGAACTAAACTGAATAACATATAGCTTACTAAGTACATTGAAGACAATCTCTTCGGTTTTATCTTAAGACAGCCTCATCTCTGCTGAAGGCTGTGGTACGTTAATACTTATATTTCCTGTAAGCCATTTTTTTTCTTATTGTTGCTACAACTATTTCTAGTTGTCAGTTATCAAAGGAAAATTAAATTTCAAGGACATTAGTTCAGTTTGTTGGTTGCACTTAGTTTGGAGTTGAGCATATGGCACCCTTCTGGTATTATAGATTTTTCACCCTGTGTGAGAGCTTTCCCTTCAACATTATATCAACACAGTCAAGCCATTTTCTCCCTTTCCCACATTTATACCACCAACCTGAGTTTTCCTTATTTTTCTTTCCATTCAACCAAATCATTTGTCCCCATGGATATTTTTTCCACTGTTGATTCCTTATTCAACCAGTTTTCTCTGTTCATAATCTCTTATCTATTGTTCCCCTTTTCTGATTTAAAATTTATTTCAAAGGTAGTTTTTTCCTCACCAGGATCACACATGATAAGGAAGCCTCCCAGGTTATCAAAACCATAGAAATTCATAAGAAAGTGTACTTTCAAAAGAATCTATGTTTAAAGATTTGTCCAATAACATTTCCTTGACCCTTTAAGAGAAAGGACTTTGTGGTGAAAGTTGACTCTTTTTATGACTACTTTTTGTCTCAGCTTTCCCCATGTTTTTACATAAAATGAACTATCAAATAATTTTTTTAATGTTTAAACTACTTTTTCAACAACTTAGGTGAAATTCAAAGCATGATGCCTTGAAAATAGCAAAATAAAAATGCTGAAGAGCATGTTCCTCTCTTTCTTTTTTGACTGAGCATATTGTTTTCTTTAATGATACTAATAGATCACTAGGGAGAAAAGTACTGTTCACTTAGACTTTATGTTGTAGAGCAGCAAAAGGTCAGTGCATTGATAAAATGTTTAAACAGGGGCCAGATTACTAACAGTCTAGGTAATAGAAGATAATGCATTTGTGCAAAAAATGACATTTTCAGAATTCATAAAATAGTTGAACAGTAAATTTTAAAGATGATCTGTAGACCCAGAGTCAGAACCCTGCTCTCTAAATTGTAATTGCTTTTCTGTTTTTAAGCCTTAAGGCTGATATAAATAGGGATTTATAAAGAATACACAGAGACTCTGTTATCACCCAAGAACCCTATAATATGTGTTTGAATCTCAAATTGGGAGGCTATCCACTCACCCACAATCCACGTACATCACAGTGACTTTGAATAGCATTCTTTTAGCATATTTCAAAGCATAAATCTCCTTATTATCTTTCTCCTTTGTTTATGGCATCTGGGGATAAAACTGTACGTAGTAAGAATAGGGATATGCTGGTCAGAGGAAGTAGCAACTAGAAAAACCACATAGAGGCCAGGCAAAAGAAGGGAAAAGCCTGGCAAAAGGGAAAATCCACAGACTAGATTGAGACTCTTGTTTGAGAAATGCGCTCAACATGCTGCCTTCCCTGATTGGCCTTGAGTATATACCCAGGGCCAAACCGGCTCTGAGGATTGCTTAGGAGTAAAAACAAAGGATATAAAAAGAGAAACCTAAAATGGGGTGGGGCCACTCCTACAAGGGTTGGTCCACTTTCATGTCTTGAGAGTGTTGTTTGTGTGCTTAGTCACTCAGTTATGTTTGACTCTCTGTGATTGCAGACTGTATAGCCTGCCAGGCTTCTCTGATCTTGGGGATCAGTTGATCTTGGAGTCAGTTGCCATGTCTTCTTCCAAGAGATCTTCCCAACCCAGGGATTGAACCCAGGTCTCCCGCATTGCAGGCAGATTCTTAAACATCTGAGCCACCAGGGAAGCCCATTGTTTGCTGCGTGCTTAATAAATACCACCTGCCTGAGCTGTAGTAAGTCTGTTTTAATTCTTTGCTACCATGAGACCAGAATTGAAGAAAAAATAAAACAAAACAAAAGTCAAGTATCCTAACTGACAAGATTGTAGGGTCACTTGGTCACTGCTACCCACTTTCTTAGGTTTTGAAAACGTTCTTTCACCTTTAAATAATATGGACCGTACTGCATTTGTGCTTGAATAGTTATTTGAATAATACATCTGCTTTAATCATTTTTGTTGTGGTGGTTGAAGCAATAATCTCAAAAAACACAGTTCAACATCTTTCTTTCTTTCTTTCTTTCTTTGGCGATTGCAGATGAATGATCTCTTTTCTGGATTCTGCTCTTCTATAGCAAGTTATTATTCTTGGACCTTGGACTCAGGCCAAAAAAGCTGCCCACATCTGGGAGGTGATTTTCTCATGAATGAGTGAAGGAACAAAATGAGACAGAGCTAAATCAACACGAGTGTTTTGAATGCTTCTGCATAGTTGCAAAGAAAATTATATTTGCTTGCTGCTTCTGCTGCTGCTAAGTTGCTTCAGTTATGCCCGACTCTGTGCAACCCCATAGATAGCAGCCCACCAGGCTCCCCCATCCTTGGGATTCTCCAGGCAAAAACACTGCAGTGGGTTGCCATTTCCTTCTTCAGTATATCTGCTTCAGTTCGGTTCAGTTGCTCAGTCGTGTCCGACTCTTTGAGACCCCATGAATTACAGCACGCCAGGCCTCCCTGTTCATCACCAACTCCCGCAGCAGTTCACTCAGACTCATGTCCATCGAGTCCGTGATGCCATCCAGCCATCTCATCCTCAGTCGCCCCCTTCTTCTCCTGCCCCTAATCCCTCCCAGCATCAGAGTCTTTTCCAATGAGTCAACTCTTTGCATGAGGTGGCCAAAGTACTGGAGTTTCAGCTTTAGCATCAGTCCTTCCAAAGAAATCCCAGGGTTGATCTCCTTCAGAATGGACTGATTGGATCTCCTTGCAGTCCAAGGGAAGACTCTCAAGAGACTTCTCCAACACCACAGTTCAAAAGCATCAATTCTTCAGCTCTGAGCCTTCTTCACAGTCCAACTCTCACATCCATACATGACCACAGGAAAAACCATAGCCTTGACTAGACAGACCTTAGTCGGCAAAGTAATGTCTCTGCTTTTGAATATACCATCTAGGTTGATCATAACTTTTCTTCCAAGGAGTAAGCTTACCTGTGTGTAATATATGTTGAAGGAGCAGTCAGCAATGCATAGTCAACCTCTGGGGAAGCAGTACAAGGGTAGGGAGGGAACAAAAGCCTTGGACACTGAAAACATTCTACTGCAGTTGACACCCTTGGTCAACATTTCCTTCTCCTTGATGCAATTAAAATTACCCCTTTTAAGAAGTTTCAAATGCTTCATCCAATTATTTAATCAGACTTAAAATTTGGGGCTTCATGGTCTCCGTCAAGTCAGAATGTGCTTCTTCCCATTACACACACACACACACACACACACACACACACACACACACACATTCATGCACACACACAGCATAGAATGATGGGACGGTAAATAATAAGAGTAAATTTTTCATTTGGAAAGGAGGAAAGAATAAACACATAAAAGTCACTGATCAGTAGAATTTTTGAATATAAGACAAAAGTTGTGAAGTTCCTCAATTATTGACATATGAAATATTCCTTGATTAGGTTCTTATTCAACCAAGGATGAGCTCTCTGAAACATTGTTCTCTACGGGTCTCGGTTCTATTCTTCGAGGTTTTTCTATTAACTTCCTTGGATGCTTTTGAAGATAAATAAAGAGTATTCACTTCAGGGGAATTAAGTAGTTT
Organism: Neotragus pygmaeus; assembly: GCA_006410875.1. Classification (NCBI taxonomy): domain Eukaryota; kingdom Metazoa; phylum Chordata; class Mammalia; order Artiodactyla; family Bovidae; genus Neotragus; species Neotragus pygmaeus. Next base: position 132,551 of record SJYV01051099.1, read on the forward strand.
TCTAAGAATGTTTCTTATATCTAGTAATTTAGTATTCCAATAATCATATTTAACAGTCACAATATAGTTATCCTAGACTGATAAGGTGTTAGGAAGCTCAACACCCTTCAATTTCTAAAAATATTTTACTGATTGACTCCATTCAGCTCCACAGCCCACTGATAAACACACACTTTTCTCTAATTAGATCTACCTTGAATTTCTCAGGCTTCCATGGAATAATATTCTCACTTTCTTTCCTAGATCCATTCATTTTAATTGAATGAATTTCTAAAAGCAATATTAGTCTAATTATCTATTTTCAAAAAAGATATGATGACCACATCCTTGATTATTTCTTTCTGAGATTCTCTTACTGGCCTGAATTGAGGAGTTGTTTTTTTCAAATCCTTGTAATCCTAGTATTCTGGATTCTCTCACTTTTTTTTTAACCCTGATTGTAAACAAGCCCTTTTTCCTTCATCTAATTTTTGCAATATTTGTTCTATGCAGCTAATAAAACTTCAGAATATTGATATTCTCTCGGGTTAAAATTAACTTCCCAAAGACAATTCTTTTTGACAAGTTTTGTGCCTTCCAAGTAACTAGAGATGATAGGCCTACCCAATATTTTTTCTGATACATAATGGGATTGCAAACCTTGATAGCATTTTCCTTACTATTTATATCCAGAACCAAAGCCTGTGTCATACATTTTAAATGCTTGCTGTGACAGTGTGCCATTTTTGTATGCATTTCTAATTCAATCAGATCTGGCTGTGGAAACAACATAAATATTCTATAACTTACACAAACACGTTTTATTGTTCACATTAAATGATGGCTGCATCTTCAATGCTGCTTACCTGGGTTAGCCTGACAATGCTTGGTTTCACCTGTGTTATTATTCTAGAATGAATGTCTGTGGATATGCTATGGATGTGGCAGAGGGCAGAATTTCAAGAGGCAAAGGCAGAAGGCACATGAGTGCATTGAAAATTTCTATTTTGGTGTCCATGAACTGTATTTCCTCTATGTGCCTTCTATCAGTCAGGGAAGTCCCATAGCTAAAGTCAACTGGCAACACACTGTTACATGCAAACATGGCAGGATGTAGAGAGTAACATCCTTGTGAATCATTATAGAACATTCATCAATATCTCATATGGTCTGAATTGTGTCCCCACCCCCTAATTTTGTATGTTGAAATCTGAAATCCCAGTACCTCAGAATATAAACATGTTTACAATGAGGTCATTGGTGTGGGTTGAAATCCAGTATAATGGGTCTCCAAAGAAGAATTTGGGATACAGACACGTATACAGGGAGAATGCCATGTTTTAGATTGCTCGGGTTGCCATGACAGAATACCACAGGCTAGATGGCTTAAACAATAGAAATTTATTTTCTCACAGTCTGGCAGCTTGAATTCCCATATCGAGGGTTATGAAACTGGCCTGTTTCAGTTCTGCAGCCTCTTTCTGATTGTCAGTCAGTTGTCTCCTTGCTGAGTTCTCTCAGGGCCTTTCCTAGGGGAGAGCTCCCGTGTCCCGTCCTCTTTCCACCAGTGCTATTGGATAAGGATCCCAACTTATGGCCTTATCCTTAAAGGTCCCATATCTTCAGTAATAGTTACACTGGAGTTTGGGCCTTTGACTATGTGTGTGGTGCTCAGTTACTCAGTCCTCTGTGACTCATTTGCAACCCCATGTACTGTAGCCTGCCAGACTCCGGTCCAGGGAAAATTCTCCAGGCAAGAATACTGGAGTGGATTGCCATGTCCTCCTCCAAAGAATCTTCCTGATCCAGGGATAGAACCCACATCTCCTGCGTCTCTTGCATTGGTTGGCAGATTCTTTACTGCTAGCTGGGAAGCCTGTGAATGTGGAGAAGGGGGCATAATCCAGGTCACAATATCCAGACACAGAGGAGGCACAGAGAGAAAAAAGCCAGCCATTTATCCGCAAGCCAAACAGACTTGGAACAGAGCCTCTCTGTCACCTTGATCTTGGGCTTCTGGCTTCCAGAACTGTAAGAAAATAGATTTCTGTTGTTAAGCCGTCCATTCTGTAATTCTTTGTTATGCAGCAAACCAATATATCATCCAAAGCCCCTCTCGCTCTCCCGCCTGCGTCACAGTTCTTCAGTTATTACTCCTTGATTCACAGCCAGGATACTGTCAGTGCAGGACCTAGCTCAAATTTTAAATAGTACATTTCAGTATAGACTCTAGCAAAAGGTTCATATACCTCCAGCTCTGTTTTTCCATTACTTTCTCCACGCTGTACCTGCTATATTATCATAGAAGACTTTCATAATCTTGATTATTTCCTAAGGCATGTAAAACATTGACTGCTCACAACTTGCTTGCCTAATTAAGCATATTACTTCAGGGCAACATCAACTTTCCTGAGAGGAAACATCCATTGTTTTCTCCCTCCGTTGCTTTTCCATTGCATTTGTTCTTAATAGGACCAACCAACGTGGCTTAATTCTTAGTTAGGTGACTGAATATTTGAAAGACTAGGATTCTACTTAAATTGATTTAAATACAAGTGGCTGATTAAAATAAATCTCATAGAAAGTACAAAGTGGAATACTACCTTCCTCAGATGGAGTGTAGGACCTAGCCAGCTAGAAATTTTAAAGGACCCCATTCACCCATCCTCCTCTTATTGTTATAATTATGTTTTTTCTCAGCTCTCTTAAAACAGTAAAGCAAAGAGGTCATTTTACTGAGGTGGCCGTAATGCAGTGGTGGCTTACAGAAGCAAACCAAATCAAAGTCTGTACGTGCCTCAAGGTTACAGAATTGAATCCTATGGGCAACCACGTACAAACAAACAAACAACAAAGCTTTAAGCTACAGCCAATCAATAACCTCCTTGCTTTGCCTCTGGCTTTCCTCTATAAAAAAATGTTTCCCAGGATTCTGTTGGTAAAACATGTCTAACCAATTCTGGTTTGATTCTGCCCAGTTCCAATAGATTTTTACTCAAATGCTTAGAATTTTAGTATGTGTCTGCTTATCTTTTTAAAGACTGTGTTGGCATCTAAATTTAGAATTTTAGGTTCATCAAGGCAGGATTTTGACTATTTCATTCACTATTATATCCTCTGTGTCTAGAACCCCATGAGAAACATGTTAGGTGCTAAATATAAATGAAGATAAGAACTGAAGAATGCAGGACTAGGCAGAGACACAGCCTATGGCAAATTTAACTAAAGATTTCCAGTTGAGAGAAAAACTAAGCCTTGATCATTGGCTGAGACCAGAGAGAATAAGGCCATCTTCCTGACGGAAACACTAGGGAGTAGCTTTTTATTCAGTATATAGCCCCTCTTGCTTTTGTCTTGCAGTTAACAGCTGAATCAGGAGGAGAAAAATGCTGGGTTGCAGAGAAAAGAATATTTACTAATCTCCCCCGTGCAGAGGATCAGTGTATATTGAGAACATAATTTGAAATAAACTCTCTCACTCCTGAGGACTTCTCCATAAAGGTATAGGAGAAAAATAGTAGTTTCATTAGTAAATAAGCTTAAACCAGAATGTGAAGATAAACTTAAAATCATACTGTTTATATAGGCAAGCAGACACAACACTTGCACATATATTATAGTGACTTGATAAAGAAGTTTGTCACACATAGTTCATCTTCAGTTCACACAATGATTGATCATCTGTTAGCTAATTTGCTTTACCCAAAGAAACACTAAACTTTTCATACTGTTATGAGATCTAGTGACATTTCAGAGTTGGTTGCCAAGTCATTGATAAAGACATTCTGGGTCATAAAGGTGATGGGATCATAAGCTATCAAGGAAGATGGAGCCCCAATTCCTATGAATGAGAGAAACCGAAATACTGCAGGAGTATGGCTTTATGTTGCAAGCATATTTCCTCTCATAATGGTATGTGAAATTTGCTGTTCCTTTGGATAAAGCCAATTAGCTAACAGGTCCTGCAATGCAGGAGACCCCAGTTTGATTCCTGAGTTGGGAAAATCCCCTGGGGAAGGGATAGGCTACCCACTCCAGGATTCTTGGGCTATCCTGGTGGCTCAGATGGTAAAGAATCTGCCTGCAATATGGGAGACCTAGGTTTGATCTCCTATTTGAGAAGATGTCCTGGAGAAGAACATGGCAACCCATGCCAGGAATTTTACCTGGAGAATTCCCATGGACAGAAGAGACTCACAGGCTATAGCTCATGGGGTCACAAAGAGTCAGTCACAACTGAGTGACTAAACACAACACATTTAGAAGAGATAGAGAAAAATCTTGCAAATACAACTTTCCTAAAGCAAACGCCCTAAGAAAAGCGGGAGTGTGAAGTGGGGTTGGAATCTCTCCTTTTTTTTTTTTTTCAAATAGAGCAAATTAAAACTCTTAATTTTCATTTGTATTTACTGTTAAGGATAAAGGAAAAGGGTTGAGTGGTTTTGTAAGGGCAAATGCCAGAAGTCATACTTTTGAACTGATGACTTCCATTGGTCACGTTAGGCTACTGTGTCTATGACCTAAGGTTACTGTATAACATTTCATTTCCTAAGAATAAGTCAGGGAATAATGGAGCTTACTGAGGTATTCATGTATAAAAGGGAGAAAGATTATTCCCACAAAACAGAGTTGAAGGGGCAGTGCATGAAAAAACAAGATATTTTTAAATCTATACATCTTTATTACATACAGTCCACCTACAGGCATGCTCCTGCATGTACACACACACACACACACACACACACACCATTTCAGAACATATTCTCAAGAGCTGGTGAAGATCATTTGTCATCCATGGGAAACTGATTTCTATATTTTAAACTGTTTAATATTTTACCAGATGCAGTTGTCACTTTTCATGTTTTATGTTATTGAAAACAAGCTGAATGTGTAAACACGTGAAGGCAAAAATAATGTGCTTCCTTAGTAAACCATATGGTGGCTAATCCTCTTCAAAGCTAAAGAGGATGAACCTTTTCCCAGAAGGGATAAGCCATTCTTGTCCATTCCTCTTGCAGTTGCCACATAGAGAACAAGACAGGTACTCCCACTTAAAGAGAAAAGCAGAGGTATTAATGTGACAATATTCTTCAGATCTTTATACTGTGGACCTTCAATGTACATATACTAATCCCTCATCCTGTATTTATGTGTAATCACAGTAAATACACACACACACACACACACACACACACACACACAGAGTTGTAGTATGCAGATATTCACTATTAAGGTAGGTAACTTCCCAGTCTTATTGGCGCTAAAAGGCAAAACCACAGTCAAATGTTAGGTGCTTGGGCAATACTTTTGAACTGACAATTCATGGTCTCAGACAAGTAGAAACTGACCTTTTGGATCCCAATAATATTTTCCAACCTCAGGACACAAACTGGTAGCTGTGACTGGAAATCAGATGATTTTATATTTCCTTACAGCAGAACCTGGTGATAAACAAGTAAGCAATGCTTAAGGAAAATGAGGAAAAGGAGTCTTGACCCCTGGGCTCAGTTTTATTACAAAATGTTCATTTACCACAGGTCTTTTGGGCTAACAGAGGAGATATGCTCACTTGGCTGGAACATGGGTCATGGTTACCATTTTTATCACAACTCAGGCCCCACACTAATTCTCTAAAGTACACTTTTAAAAATTTTATTCCTACTTGCTGTTTCCATATTATTTTAGTTCTTAAACTCTGTTTCACATTCCAACTGCATCTGTAACAACGAATGTTCTATACTAAAACAGGTGCCTCAAGAACAGCCCTTTTGAACACAATCTACTTTAATTACTAGGGTATTATCTCTTCTACCAAGGATGATTTCATTTGCATGAGAACGCCTTGGAATGGTAAAACTATGACAGAAATCACCCAACTCCATCTCCTCTACAATGCAATTCCTAACTTCTGATTGTTCCCAAATGCAAGGACAATCTCCAAACATCCCATACTCTTTTACATAATGATTGTGTTAGACTACAGCATCTTCGTTACTGTTGTTTAATGCTAAATCAAATCTACTCTTTGTGACCCCACAGATTGTGGCCACCAGGCTTCTCTTTCCATGGGATTTTCTGGGCAAGAATACTGGAGTGGGTAGACATTTTCCTCTCCAGAAATGGAAGGTGAATCTCCTGCATTGCAGGCTGATTCTTTGCAGCTGAGCCACTAGGAAAGCCCATAGGCTAGAGCATGGAGGTGATTTACTTGCGGAAGTTTCCCTGACTCCTTAAAGCTAATCTATGAGCCTGTATTAAGTGCTATCTGGTATATTTCTTCAGTGAGACTCCGCTTTACAGTTGACTGTTTTATTTCAGCATTGCCTGCTAGACTAATTTCATGTTCTATAAATAACCTTTATTGATCGTGTTCTTCATGGTAATGAGCTCCCAGCATAGTGTATCTCTTATAGTAGATTTTTAATGCATTTTTTGACTTGGTAAATGAATAGTCATATAATACCACCTGTGTCAACTCTAAACATATTTTTGCAGATAATAAGAAGATCCTATGATCAAGTTTCTGAATTTCAGACTAAGAATAATGTCTTTACCCACTTGGCATGATTCAGTATGTAAGTTTTCCAGTTTAGATTGGAATTTTGAAAGATCAGAATTGAACATTTGATTCATAAATAAAATATGATTGCATCCACTTTACAAATGGGCTTTCTTACTTTTCTTTATAAAATTTGTCATAGAAACTCTCACATGATTCTAGTTATCTTGACATTAATAATTATCATACACCATTTCAAAGCACTTGCAATTCATTCTGAAATAAATGGAGAATTTCATTTAAATTTTTTAGTAAAACTATAATTCTAGAAAAAAACGCATTTTTTTTTTACAACAAACCCAAATCTCTTTCCTCTTAAAAAATCAGAGTCATTTATGAGGGATTTTACATTATTCTAAGGCACTTTATCTTAGAAATTAAAAATATAATTTCTAGATTTTGCTCTAATGTATATACACAAGATTATCTAATATTAGGCTATATGATTCTTTGGTTGTGTGGAAGAAACTGTGAAAATTAATACTGATTAAATTTAAAACTGACCTTTATGGAAGACACGAGCTAGTTATAGACTGCTTATACTAATAGAGGGGAAAATATTTTCTTTCTTTACTCAAAGAAATGCTTTAGATATAAACCAAAACTCTAAAATCTTATCTGGTTACAAAAATATATTAATCCATTCAGCCTGTGTTTATATGGACATTCCTAATTTAACGTGCAAAACAATTTGTTTGGAAAAAAGCAAAATACCTGTGCACAAAAATAAAAAAGATGCCCAAATTAGCTAGTGTACGAGATAGTCAAATTCTTATATTTAAATAGTATGTATTGCAAAGTAATTTTAATATTAAATGAATTTGTGTAATCTTTGATGTTATGAACATGAGTGTTGAAGTGATTATATGACATGAAATGTCCATGATGGAGGAATGGATGAGGAAGATTTGGTACCTATATACAATGGTATATTACACAGACATAAAAAGAACAAAATGCCATTTGCAGTGACACAGGATAGAGATTGTCATACTGAATGAAGTAAGTCATACAGATAAAGACAAATATATCATATCACTTATACCTGGATTCTAAAAAAAAAAAAAAAATGGCACAAATGAGTCAGTCTATTTACAAAACAGAAGTAGAGCCACAGATGCATAAACCAAATTTAAAATTACCAGGGGGTAAAGCAAGTACGGATAAATTGGAAGATTGGGATTAACATATACATATTACTATATATAAAATAANAAAAAATGGCACAAATGAGTCAGTCTATTTACAAAACAGAAGTAGAGCCACAGATGCATAAACCAAATTTAAAATTACCAGGGGGTAAAGCAAGTACGGATAAATTGGAAGATTGGGATTAACATATACATATTACTATATATAAAATAAATAACAATTAAGGACCCTCTGCATAGCACAGGGAATGCTACTCAATAAATTGAAATGACCTATATGGGAATAGAGTCTAAAAACGAGTATATATATAACTGATTCACTTTACAGTGTAGCAGAAACTAACACATTTTAAATCAACTATACTTCAATAAGAATCAGTTAAAAAAAAAAAGAAAAAAACTTTTCAAAACAACCAAAGGTAAACCTAATTTCAGAATTATCTATCTGTTACAGATTAATCTGTAATACCCCAAATTTATGTGTTGAAGTCCTGACCCCCACAACCTCTAAATGTGATCTTATACAGCAGTAGTATCATTGAAGATATAATTAGTTAAAATGAAGGCATACTGGAGTAGGACAGGCCCCTAGTCTAATGTAACTAGCATCCTTATAAAAAGGAGAAATTTGGAACAGATGCCCATGTACAATGCCAGACAGGAAGAATTTCATGTGAACATCAGGTCATGTGAAAATGGGGGTAATGTATCTACAGGTCAAAGAGAGCCAGAGATTGCCAGCAACTCACCAGAAACTGAGAGAGGTATCCATTTCTCAGATAGAAATAACCCTGCTAACACACTGATCTTGGATTTGCAGCCTCCAAAACTATAAGTCAGTTCATTGTTTTTGCTTAAACTACCCAGTTTACTTTAGTTGATGTCTTAGAAAATGAATACAACATGTGATTCTTTTTTCCCCCCACTGTTATGAAATCATCAACTCACTGCCTACAGACAAAACGCCAACTATATACTCCTTATGGTTTTTCCCCGAAATGTCTATTATGGTGGATCAATAAACATATATGAAATATTTGCATAGATATAACCCTGTTTTTTTAAACTTCCATATGCTTTCTAAGCATCCTAAGTTGTGACTGATATATCTGAAATGATCCAAAGATAATCTGAAATGGATATGCATTCTTAATTTTACTATTCTTGAAGCAAGCACTCTATATTGTATGCACATTGTTTTTAAAATGGCAAACCACTCCAGTATGAAGCCTGCGAAATTCTAAGGACAGAGGAGTCTGGTCAGCTACAGTCCATGGGGTCGCAAAGAATTAGGTATGACATAGTGACTAAGACACCATCGTTGATTCAATTACCTCTGATGGAGCTCTGTCCTGTCTTTACTATGAATAGTATATCTGATCCAGTATAGAGTAATTCTTGGAAGACATTAAGATATCTTCCTGCATTATTAGCTAAAATCAAACAAATAACAGTAACAAGAAAAGAGTGATTTTTTTTTTTTTTTTACCTTCTATGGGTTACAAGGGATAGATTTATTTGCCTATAGCAACTTTGGGGGACATTTAAAATTTAAAATGGTAAGTGATTGATAGCACTCACATGAAAAAATACATACATATATATATATATTTTTTTTTTCAATAATTCCACAAGTTACCTAAGTATTTTTTTTCTTACTAACCATGAAGAACAAAAATATTCCTGTTTGTGCATCTCTGGTTTGTTTTGCTTGCTTCCAAGTTATCACATTATGTCTTCTTGGCCTATGAATTTCAGAGGATAAGTCATCTTCTGCCCAAGTATTCACTGCCACACACAACCTTCACAACCCCAAATTTCCATATGAAAACATTTTCTTTCATTGTTTTTGTTATTTTGTGAAGATTTTCAATAGTTTTTGTTTTATATGTTTTTATGTAATTTTGTGTCGGATCATGCAGTATGCATTGGGGCATGACAAGGGAAGACACTTTTAAAGTATTTCAGGCTGGATATATTTCATTCTATAAAAGAACAAATGGAAGGTTGAGGAATTACCTCTCATTGCCCACTTAAAATGAAAATCAAAATATTAAAAATCAGTTGCATTAACACACCATAACCTGCCATGCATTCATAAAGCTCTTTCTGTCTAATAATATTATCTATCTGACTATATTAAGCTAAAATTATCCCAAGATTAATTTTCTTGTTTTTTAAATAGCATAATGAGAGATTAAAAAAATAAAATAAATGATTCCCTGGTAGCAACAAACATATTGCATGCCTAAATCTTGTTTTGTAATACTTCCAATAAAAGGAACTAGCACTCCTTGGAGAAAGTACTGATTCCAGGACTAGGGTAGACTCCAGGAATGGGACATTTACAAGATGAACCCAGAATATCTTATAATAATAATAAGTAAGGAAATGCTTGAACACACACACACACACACATACACAGAGTAATGGAGATTTATCAGAGAGACATAGATACCAGCTGAAAGAGCTTCCAATGGTTAAAGGTAGACTAACTTGAGTATCAGAACTGATAAAACTTATTGGCTTAACCCAAAGAATAACCCAAGGAATAACACATAACTCCTTATTGTTAAAAATGCTTGAATAGGTAAACAAATGAGCAGAGAAAGATAGATTAATCTCCTCTATTTAGAATACCCCAATCAATTCATTTGGACACATCGTCTTCAGGGAGGTGAAGCATAATCCACACTCTGGAATGATGGACTGTAGTGGTTTCCTTACAAAAAGGATGGTCTGGAAAGGAGGGAAAAGGGGGCCGAAGTCCACAATAGAGAAAACTGACAAAGAGGCAATGACATATATTATTATGTCAGTGATAATGGTTAAGATCAGCAGTGATCATTCCTGCTGTTTTTGTACAGCCTTGATTTGATGTGAGAGGAATGGCATTTTTGGCTGTGGTCTTCTTCCCCAAACTCCATAAACACAATAGAATCATGAAAAGAATATTAGATAAATCCCAGTTGAAAGATAATATACAAAATAACTAACTAGTTCTCCTGAAAATTTTCAAAGTCCTTGAAAATATCAAAGTCCAAGAAACTGTTACAGCCAAAATGAGCTTAAGGAGACATGAAAGCTCCATGTGTTGTGAGATCCTGGAAGAGAAAAAGAACATGAGCTTAAAATTATGGAAAAATGAATAAAATATGAGCTTTCGTTAGTGCAAATATATTAATATCAGATCATTCATTATGACATAGGTGCTATATTAACGTCATATGTTAATTATAGAGGCAACTGAGTTTGAGGTGTTTGGGAACTTTCTGTACTATCTTTACAATTTTTCTGTAAGTCTGAAAGTACTCAAAAATAAAAGTTTATTAGAATTAAACTTTGTGTGTTGTGGTCATAAGATGTCTTGCTTTGGGCTAAGAAAACATTGAGACATTTTCAATATGACAGGATACTTTGCTTTTATTTAGAGTTAAAATTAGTAATAAAACAAGACAAAAGGCTTACAACTATTTATTATCTGCATTAGAGATTAAACATAATAATAAATTTTGTCAAATTTTCATATAAAGCAAAGGGATTTTTGACAGCTATTTTCACAATCAAGATTATAGAGAAATAGATATAACTGTGCAATGAAAAAGCTATGACCAAACTAGACAGCATATTAAAAAGCAGAGACATTACTTTGCCAACAAAGATCCTTCTAGTCAAAGCTACACTGTTTCCAGTAGTCATGTATGGATATTAGAGTTGGACTATAAAGAAAGCTGAGTACTGAAGAATTTATTGTTTTGAACTGTGGTGTTGGAGAAGACTCTTGAGAGTCCCTTGGACTGCAAGGAGATCCAACCAATCAATCCTGAAGGAAATCCATTCTGAATATTCATTGAAAGGACTGATGCTGAAGCTGAAACTCCAATACTTTGGCNTGAACTGTGGTGTTGGAGAAGACTCTTGAGAGTCCCTTGGACTGCAAGGAGATCCAACCAATCAATCCTGAAGGAAATCCATTCTGAATATTCATTGAAAGGACTGATGCTGAAGCTGAAACTCCAATACTTTGGCTAACTGATGCGAAGAACCGACTCATTGGAAAAGACCCTGATGCTGGGAAAGATTGATAGCAGTAGGAGAAGGGGACAACAGAGAATAAAATCATTATCACCAACTCAATGGACATGAGCTTGAGCAAGTTTGGGGAGCTGGTGATGGATAGGGAAGCCTCGCATGCTGCAGTCTATGAGGTCACAAAGAGTAGGACATGATTGAGTGGCTGAACTGAACTGGAAATGGAATATGTCCTGTGTCATGTTGTGCTCAGTCGTCTCTGGCTCTTTGTGACCCCATGGGCTATAGCCCTCCAGGATCCTTTGTTAATGGAATTTTCTAGGCAAGAATACCAAAGTGGGTTACCATTTCCTCCTCCAGGGAATATTCCCAAAGCAGAGTTGAACTTACATCTCTTGTGTCTTCTGCATTGAGCAGGTGGATTCTTTAGCAACTGTGCCAAAGAAATATAGAACATAGATTAAATGACTAACCCTAAATTGGTTTAATAACAGTGGCTCATGAAAAAGGCAATATTTTATCCACTCTAGAATGATAAGAAAAAGCCCATATAGATAAAAGTTGTGTAGAGTTGGAAAACAGAAGCAATGTCACTTTTCAGGATAGAAACTAGGGAAAAATCAGGGTGCTTGTTTTATTGTCAAAATTTTAAACAGTTTATATCACTTTGACAAACCAAATTCACTTGAAATCAAGTTGGGTTCTGATAGTCAACTCTACTCTCAAAGTCCAAGCTTTGTTTCAGAATGAAAATATGAAAAATATTCTTTCAAAGAATTTGAAACTCTTTACAAAGCAGAGTACCATGATCCTTCTGAACATGGCACAATCGTTGGTTTACATATGCTCTTTTATGGAGATTTTACGAAGGCAATCTCTGTATTTGGAAGGTAACTATATCAGGAGTATAAAAGTAAAAACTTAAAACATCTTTATACTTTGTGCTTCTGCTGTGAAAATAAATAGTACATATTAAAATTTTAAATTAAGGTCGTGTCCCCTTCCTATATAAAATAGAAAGAAAATACACACTCCAGTAACTCAGCTAATCATAATGTCTTGCTATTACAAACATAGTTTTATCTGCTTCATTCTGAAAATGTGGGCAACTAGCTTACACAGACTGTGAAAATCTCAGGACTATTTTCTGAGAATGATTTTTTTTTTTTGCTTCTAATGGGGTTATTTTATAGCACAAAGGAAGTATGGGCTGGGTGATTTTATGACACAGTGAGAGCTAGTGTAGCGACTTGAGCAAGCTATCAAGGGCTCTTTTGATGGACTATTTTTTTTTATTGTCTTCAAGACTATTCTATATTACATGTTCAGATCAGTTCAGTTCAGTCGCTCAGTCATGTCTGACTCTTTGCGACCCCATGAATTGCCGCACGCCAGGCCTCCCTGTCCACCATCAACTCCCGCAGTTCACTCAGACTCATGTCTATCAAGTCTGTGATGCAATCCAGCCATCTCATCCTCATCTCATCCTCGGTCGTCCCNGGCTATTTGTCTGTGCTTCCATTTTGGTTTCAAGATTTTGGATCATTTTCACTATCAATATTCGGACTTTCTTTCACTTTAGAAGGAATAAATCATTGCAAGTATGAGAACAAAAAATATATTGAAAATAGAATTTGTAAAGAATAGAAATAACAGGATCTTGTCTCTACAAGCTAGTGAAATGCTTGTTTTAAATGATGTGGAGTTATTAGTGGTTTTAAAAATAGAGTGAAATTAAATTATGTTGACTCCATAGTCTTCGGTGAAAACACACTGAGCCTAAAATATTAATATTTGGTTCCATTTCTTGTCCTAGTAATGCTACAGTGAAGACCAACTTCAACTAATCTATCTTCACGGGGTTCAGTTTCACAGGATAATTACAGACAAATGAATTAAAATGAGCTAAAAATCTGTACATCAACTTCTAGGCAATTATTTATTTCCCTAATAAAAAGTATTCTCTATTTTGAACAAATATGATATAAATAATATAAAGTAGAGAAAATGAGCAAGCAAGAAAAAAAGGTCAACATATGATATATAGATAATGATTTGGGTATCATGGGTCTAAGAATCTAAGGACTAGAAGTTCATTTCAATCTACACTTGCCTTGGTCCAAGAACCCCGGGGCTAAAACAAAAACTTATTACTGCCAGAAAATGAAATTGACCTCACTATTTCATATTAGTGAGAATTTTAAGACATGGCACGCTATCCTGATGATCAAGACTATAGTTTTGGGTTTTTTTTTAAACTTTGGAGAAATATAATTATATATTCTTTTTATTCAATAACATTTCTATTATAAAGTCAAACATGGACTATACTCAGAAAATTTTGTTTTCACATGCACTTTTCATCATTATACATAGTACAAGCAGTGCAGGAGCAGAATGATTGTTTAAAATGTGTTAGCATATTAATTAATATTTTCCTAACTATCATTTAGTATACCATTATGCATATTATTTGCTGCTTCGCAGGTGGTGCAAGTGGTAGAGAACTTGCTTGCCAATGCAGGAGACACAAGAGACACGGGCTCAATCCCTGGGTCAAGAAGATTGCCTGGAGGAGGGCATGGCAATGCACTCCAGTATCCTTGCTTGGAAAATCCCATGGACTGTGGAGACTGGCGGGCTCTGGTCCATGGGGTCACAAAGATCAGACACAACTGAAACAACTTAGCACACACACATGTATGCATATTATTTATAAAAACATACTAAATATATTAGTGCTTTATTGCTGCCATAACAAATTACCACTTAGCAGCTTAAAACAATGTACAATTATTACCTTTATTTCTGAATAGCATCACCCAGCTAAAATCTAGGTGAAATATTCATTCCTGAGGCCTCTATTCAGATTTTATTTCTCACTGACTATTAAACTAAGCCCTTCACAGCTTCTAAGCCACCTGCATTCCTCTGTTTGTGGCCCCCTTTGCACCGTCTAATGCACAATGGTGAGCTGAATTTTCATCTTCCAAACTCTGTTGCCTCTTCCATCCTTGTGTTTCTCTTACTGACTCTCCGGTATTTTTCTTCCATGTTTATGAGCCCAAGAGATTACTTGTATTGAATTCAACCAAATAATTCAAGATAACCATCTACTTTAAGGCAAATGCTATTCCATATGCAAACTTAACCAAGTCATTTAAAGCAGAATATTTAAAAGTTCTAGAAATGACAGTATGGACCATCAGAAGGTAGGCCATTTTTTCTGCCTTGTTTCTTGAAATCATTGAGTTCTTCAGAATCTGGTAACTAGAGCAAGGGACATCTGTGTTTTAATCTCTATCTTTTAACCAGAAATTTAAGCAAATGGTTTATCATTTCAGAGGCTTATTGTATATACAGATATGAATATATATCTACCACATGAGGTGGGCTTGAATTTATCAAGTACCTGTAAAGTCCTAGTACAGTATGTCAGTACAGAAAGAAAAACTGGATTTTGATTCCCTTATCTCCACTTTCCTCAATCCTTTCATTATCCATTCTTTAATGCTTGCTGTCCCCAAGAAATATCTTTCTCCTTTTCTCTTTTATACTCTAAAAAATATCTCTGTCTAAACTCATTAATTTCCAAAGCTGGTTGTCCTCTACCACATACCCCATAAATAGATATAATTTGATATATTCCAAACAGAACACATAATTTAAACCCAATATTCCCACATCTGTCTACCTCCTGCATTTGAGGCTTACTGAATGACATTCACTCTCCAGAGCAAGGCTAGTTCCGGGGACTATCCTTGATGTTTCTTCTCCATCACCAGCTTCCATTAACCTATAAAGGCCCATGTATATGTGTGTGTGTGTGTGTGTGTGTGTGTGTGTATGCACACGTGCATACATGTAAGTCACTTCAGTAGTGTCTGACTCTTTGCAACACTATGGACTGCAGCACACCAGGCTCCTTTGTCCAAGAGATTCTCTAGGCAAGAATAGTGGAATGAGCTGCCATGTCCTCTTCCAGGGGATCTTCCCAACCCAGGAACCAAACTCACGTCTCTTATGTCTCCTGCATTGGCAAGCAGGTTCTTTACCACTAGCACCACCTGGGAAGACCTTAAAGGCCCATGCTGTTGCTATTAAGTCTCTTCAGTCAGTCAGGCTCTGTGCAACTCCAAAGACAGCAACCCACCAGGCTCCACCGTCCCTGGGTATCTCCAGGAAAGAACACTGAAGTGGGTTATCATTTCCTTCTCCAATGCATGAAAGTGAAAGTGAAGTCACTCAGTCGTGACCCCATGGACTGCAGCCCGCCAAGCTCCTCCTTCCATGAGGTTTTCCAGGCAAGAATACTGGAGTGGGGTGCCATTGCCTTCTCTGTAAAGGCCCATGGGTGCTACAAAAACAAAAACACAAACAAAAAAACCTCCCTCAAATCTGTTCAGCTCCTTAGTTGGTATCTTATATCAAGCTTTTTGTCCTGTTTTCTAGGTTCTTATTATTGCTCACTAGCACAAATAAATTTGGAGGATGCCTTTTAGAACTTTATTTGATTGGTTTCTCAGAATTATTCTACACTTTCAACCACTCTCTCCTCCCAAAACACATTGTTAGCACCTGGAGGCCAAGATATCGAGTTATTCCTTTTATTGTGACATGATGATACCTTGTGATCAGTAATTTTACATGCCAACTTACCTAGATTATGATGTCCAACATTTTCTTTAGAACATCAGTTTTGACTCTGCTGTAAAGGTATTGTGTATAGGTAGATAAAACACTGGCAATCAGCAGACTTTGAGTAAAGCTGGATTATTCTCTGTAACATACATAGATATCATACAAACCAAAGAACATTTTTCAAAGAAAAAAATTTTGTGTACAGACTGCAAAATAGAAATTTCGTATTAATTTTCAGCCTTCAAACTTAAGATAGGCCTTCCCTGGTGACTCATTGGTAAAGAATCTATCTGCCAATGTAGGAGACGGCTTCATTCCCTGGTCTGGAATGAGCCCACATGCTGTGAAGCAGCTCTGCAAGTGTACCACAATTATAGAGCCTGTGATCAAGAGCCTAGGAACCACAACAACTGAAGCCTGCACGCTCTTCGTCCCACCCTCAGCAATAAGAGAAGCCACTGCAAAGAAAAGCCTGGGAACTGCAACTAGAGTAGCTCCTGTTCACCACAACTAGAGAAAAGCCTGGGCAGCAACAAAGACCTAGCATAGCCAAACAGAAATTAATTAGTAAATTAAAAAAAAAAAAAAGATAACAGTGAATTTCTTGGAGGTCCAGTGGTTAAGATTCTGTGCTTCCAATGCAGGGAATGTGGGTTTGATCACTCATTAAGGAAAAGAGATAACACATGCCATGCAGCACAGCAAAACAATTATTTTAAATTAAAAAAAAAAGAGAGAGAGAGAGATGACATCAAGTCTTACCTGAATCTACAGCCTGTTGGCTACAGAGAAGATTTTAACTTGCTTGCCTGTGTAATTGCTTGGTTCAATTTCTTAAAATATCTCTGNCCAATGCAGGGAATGTGGGTTTGATCACTCATTAAGGAAAAGAGATAACACATGCCATGCAGCACAGCAAAACAATTATTTTAAATTAAAAAAAAAAGAGAGAGAGAGAGATGACATCAAGTCTTACCTGAATCTACAGCCTGTTGGCTACAGAGAAGATTTTAACTTGCTTGCCTGTGTAATTGCTTGGTTCAATTTCTTAAAATATCTCTGTCTCTGTCTGTCTGTTTGTCTCTCTCTATACACACACACACACACACACACACACACACACACACACAAATAACCTAAACACAAAGACATATATATATATTACATAATATATTTCTGTTATATAGGGTTATGATATATATTCCTATAGAACAGAATATATGATACCCCCAAGCATGAAAAGTGGAAAAAGCTAGTTCAGAACTACCTTCTAGAGCCAGACAAATGTAGACTAGACTTAGAAGTTAAATTTAAAAAAAAATTCTTATTTCAAACACCAATTTCCATTCCTTTGATTCTAAAAATGAAATGTCTAAAAATCCTCTACCATCTTCTTTTCCACCACTACTGACATACATAAGCATTATCTACATTAGTCCAAGCTTTTAACAACTTCAGAAGAAGAAAAAAAAAAAAAAGATCCTTCCTAGCCTATTTCTCCAGTCTCATTCCTCTGTATTCTCCCCTCAAACTCCAATTCAGTCAGTGTTCTACACGTTTCTTCTTAAGGCTTTTCCTTGTCTGGAATGCTCTTCATCTTTCCCACCTTCTTAACTTCTGCTGAAATCTACATTTTACTGTACAGATATTTTATATCTGCATGTGAGTCTTTAGGTTATTCTGTAACACTCTTATTGTATATTTTACTTCCGTTTGGTTTAATGTTTATCATACTTAGTCTCACTAGCTCAGTATTTCTCTGTCATTCTAGAACGTGACAGAGCTTGAGTTTGCCTTTTTTTCATCTGCATCCCTGTGGCTGGCACAGATGATCACAAACATTTAATCTACAGTACATCTATGTTCAAGTATGGGTTAAAAGATGCATGAATACACCTTTCTCTATTTCTTCTATGTAGATTCCCCTCAAATTAGCCTTTGCTCTGGAGTTATATTCACTGTCCTTGGGTACAAAATTAAATATATCTACCCTCTGTCTAAAAGCATTCTATGGCTCACCATAGATTTAAGAGTGGAGCTCACACAACTTGCTATAGCATATTTGAACCTTCATTATTTAAATTAGAGGGAAAATACATATTAAAATAATGAAGAGCACTACAACTCCATTGTTTTCCTTGTACTCAATAAAGATAAGGCAGAGAGAATGACATAATTAAAATTATGGAAGTAGCATGATTTCTTACTAGATTCTGCCAAACTTGAACAATTTGCCTAGGCATTGAGGACTCAGAAAAATTTCCAGATTTGCAGAATCATAGTGCAGAGGAATTTTTATTTTATTTTATTTTTCAGTCTTTTTTGTTTGTTTGTTTACTTTATTTTACTTTACAATACTCTATTGGCTTTGCCATACATCGACATGAATCCACCACAGGTGTACACGAGCTCCCCTAACTACTTTCACTTTTCACCTCTAATTTGCACAGCCAAGTTTATTTGACAATTTAGAGAGGCAACCAGTACTGCCTTTGGATGTTTACCTGGCCCTGGTAACAAAATATAGCCCTGGATATTTACCTGGTCCTTTCTGCACATCATCACCCCCAGCATTCTAGTACTGTACTGCTGCCTGAACACAGAAGAGCTAGCTCTTGTCCTGGATCTCTCTTCTTCAGCAGTATCGAACTAATCGCAGTTGTTCAAAATCACCATATGCTGTCATTCATTCAACAAATACCAATCAAATGCCTATTTCATATCAGACAATTTTCTATGCTTGAGGAAATAAAATATATCCTTAGTATGTTACAAAACTTACATTCTAGTATCATGCATACATATACTAATGCCATTTAAGAAAATGGTTTTCCCCAATTCTATATAGAGAACTCCAAACCACCTTCCAAATTCAGCTTAAATATTATCTCCCATGGGAAGTCTTTCACATCTATTCCCTCAATCCTATGCAGAACACGATTACAGCACTTACTATGCAATGGCACAATTTCTGAGTAACTTTTCTATTGAAGACTTGGGATCCTCTTCAATGTGGAGACTGCCCTCATCTCCTTTATATATGCAAGTCCCATGCTTGCCTCAAATGAGACTCTTCTTTGAAATAATATACAGTGTGAAATCACTTTAAAATGCTGCATTATACCTGATAAAGATCATGGGAAAAGAGAATGGTACAAGCAGTTTTGAATCATAGACTATTGAGGGAAATGTTAAAAGTAAGTGTCTGATTCAAGGGATAATAGCAAAAGAAGTGTCTTTGATAAAGACCGAGTAAAACCTGCACCACAAGCGTGTTTGTTCTGGTTTCCCTCTCTACAGCTATGCCTGTACTAACAGGGATGCCTCTGAGAAAGTAAGCTCAGTCTCAGTGGATCTATTTGCTCTTTGGTTCGACTTGGTGAATTCAACTCTCTCTTATGTCAGAATTATGATGATTTCATTTAGTTTCCAGCCTAACCTCTGCATAGATGTCTATGTGGAGCTCAGAGGGGCACGTGCCTTTTTCAAAGACTGGCAACTCATACCTTTTCCTTTATCATTTTCTAAGCCTGATGAAATTGAGCATTCTAAATGCTCAGATCACTTGACCAGACACTAATTTGACCCAATGAGTCAGTGTACATTCTTAATAGAACTAATTTGAACAAAGCTTAAGACTATGAGGAAGAAAAAAAATTTCTTTTAACCCCTCACCTATCCCCCACCACATAGGAGGTCCTCCTGATAAATATGTTTTTGTTTGTTTGCATTTTCTTGCCACTAATGTCTATGCTGGTATTTTTTTTTTTTAATGCTGGTATTCTTATCAACTATTAGCCCATCTGAACTGGTTTTTGTTGTGGTTTCTTTTCAACTATTTGAAGGCTAAATGAAAGACCAACTCTCTAGACACATCCCTAATGAGCAGGAGATACATGCATAAAATTCTCCTTTAGCTAACTCAGTTTTGTAAGTTCATATGACCCCATAAAGAAAACTGAGCACCAATGAATTGATGCTTTTGAACAGTGGTGTTGAAGAAAACTCTTGAGAGTCCCTTGGACCACAAGGGGATCCAACCAGTCAATCCTAAAGGAAATCAGTCCTGAGTATTCATTGGAGGGACTGATGTTGAAGCTGAACTCCAATACTGTGGCTACCTGATGTGAACAATTGACTCATTGGAAAAGACCCTGATGCTGGGCAAGATTGAAGGCAGGAGTGAAGGGGACAACAGAGGATGAGATGGATGGATGGCACCACTGACTCAATAGTCATGAGTTTGAGCAAGCTCTGGGAATTGGTCATGGACAGGGAGGTCTGGTGTGCTGCAGTCCATGTATTCACAAAGAGCCACACATGACTGAATGGCTGAATTGAACTGATTCTCATTTTATGGTCTCATCTAGCAGATTAAGGTATAAGTCAGCTTAATTGAGGGCTTCATGACTCAGCTGGTAAAGAATCTGCCTGCAATGCAGGACACCTGGGTTTGACCTCTGGTTTGGGAAGATCTCTTGGAGAAGGGAACATCTACCCATTCTGGCCTAGAGAATTCCATGGACTCTATAGTCCATGGGATCACAAAAAGTAGGACATGACTGAGAAACTTTCAGTTTCAGGATAATAGAAAGGGAAGGAAACTTATGAGTAATTTCAAGAGAATTTCACTTTTATATCCCCCAAGGATAGAATTTATCCATTCATCACTGTCTAATTTTCTATATTCAGTATCAAATTATGGTTCATTTAGTAAACCTAAGTATTGAGATTGTATTTTAGAATTTTGGAAAATTGTATCAATTAAAGAAATCCTTACTTACTT
>SJYV01051100.1:0-22500 GCA_006410875.1 Neotragus pygmaeus
CTTTCGTCATGCACAGTGATGTCCATTAGGTACTCGCTATAGGCTATCGCATGAAGATCAGATTGTCTTACAAACAACAACTTTACTTCCTCTCATTTCGTTTCTGTCAGACTTTCCATTATAAATTACATTTTCTCTTTCAGTTCAAAAAAAAAGTAGTATGAGGTTGCAATTTGGCAAAAACATTTTAAGCCTGGGTGTAATTTCCGTACCCCAATTTGATTGAAATTAGTTTTGTCATATTTAGTGAGAACTAAAAACAGTCCGTTTGGCCGCTTTGGTTTCTATGGGTTTATATTCTGCACAATTTCAAAAGGCTGAGAAGTTACCAACTTCATTTCTGATCATTTTCAGTGAAAATGCATTCATGAATTCATATTATCCCACTACTATTTTTAATGAAAACAATTTAATCGCTAATAAAGAACTTGCCAGCTTTTGTGTCTTGGCTAAAACACCCACTTTTTAAAAGTCCCATGTCTATCACTGTCAGTGATACACCTCAAGAGACACATAGCGGACATATACATATATAAACATATGTATATATTAACCTGATGCATTCTGAAACAACACACACCTCAAAATAATAATGATTTATTTCTCCAAGACAGTAGTTGGCTACCTGTTGCTTACCACTGCTATTTCTCTGCACAAAACAAAAGGCTACCAGAACTGAAGAAGGATGTTCATCTATAACGCTGCTTATTCCAGTAAGTCCACGGGACGCAGGGTTACAATACTACAAAGCAGTTTGGGGAGCTCCTCGGGGCACATCAGTTAAAGGATTTCCATCCAGCACCTCTCTAAGGCAGTAAGAGGAGAAAACAACAAGCTCCCTCTCCACGAGTCACTCACCTTGCCACACAGTGGGGAATCGTTTCAGCTGTGATCTGCTATTTAGACTTAAAGCCCAACACACGGAGAGTCTGCCTTTCTTTGGGGTTTGCATAGCTGGTGTTGCAGAACAGGAATTCAAAAAGCAATTCGGCTCAAGAGAAACTCATTTTCACCGGAAGACACACTAGGGTCTGTTCTATTCTCAAATTTCACCAAAAGCAGAAATTCATAAATATGCCCCCTCTCCCTCTCCAACCTCGATTTCCTCAACTGGGGAATTTCCAAAATTGTGCTGTTTGCTTTCTCCTTAAGTGATCAACACCGTTTATGGCCACTGCTGAGCCCAAGCTGAGCAGAGAGAGTCGGTCCTTGCGAGACTCACAATCAGGAAGCAGAAATCAGAATGAAAGAAATCTCCACACTCCATGGCTAGATTATGAAGCCTTTTTTTAAGAGAAGCGGATGCAGCCGCGCTCCTATATACAACAGAATTCTCCTGGACACGAACGTCTCAGAAGGAGACATTGCCCAGGCCAGACATTCAGCCATCACACGCCAGTCTGTCCACCTCTGACCCACCCTCTGCCCCTTGCCACTTCTCACCTTGCGTTTGCCCCAAAGAACGAACTTCAGTCGCACCCGAGGGCAGTACTGCCCACAAACCGAGGGAGGGTCTGTGTCCCGGCACACACACACTGACAGACTCACGCGGGCTGAGTGACGCTTTCACAAGTTAAGGGGCCTCGCGCTTACTCAGCAGAGGAAATCTTTGTGTCTGGGAGGAATCACGCCAATTCCTATTAGGAAGAAAGGATACAGGGGCGAGGAAGTCTATTCTCTCGGTGACCAGAAAAAGAGGCCGGGCGAAAACAGAGACCTCTGCCATGACCATCTGCGAAAAGGAAGGATGTTGTCAACTTTCTTCTCCCCAAAACTCAAACGACCTCTGCTTTGACCCTCAGAAACCAGATACACAGGAACAGGCTCTTCTGCGGGAATTGAGAGCTTTACACCAGAGACTTGGCGCGCCGAGGCTCTCTGCCCGAGCTATCTACCCCGGCACATTTGCACTCACATTCCAAAGATGTTTCCGTCGCGCTGGAATAGCTGTAAATTTCTTTCCTGCAGAATTCTTTCCAAACAAACTGCTGTCAACTGTACTCTGCAGCGTGTGCAGCAGGGAGATCTTAAACCAGCACCGTTCACCTCATCACAGCAAACCTCTCAGATGCCGAGTATGACTGAACGGGTGGCTGGGCCAGAGAAGTAAACTTTAAAAATGCAAATCTCTCCAGAAGGAAAAAAAAAAAACCACACACACACACAGGACTCCACCAGAATTCCACCTTTCGGAACCTATGACGGATACCTAAAGGCCACCTCCTCAAGCAGGCTCTATTTAATGACTAAAACTGTCTGCTTACATTTTCCAGAATCCATGAAACAGGTTGTTTTAAAAAAAAAAGCAAAATGGAATTTTTTCTTCCCCCGTCATTAAAGAAGGGAGGCTGAGAGGGTGCAGGAGAACAAGCATTCCCCTCCCAGCACAGAAAGAACTACATTTCTGTTTGGATGAATAATGTAACGCTAGAAAGCTTTGAATCTGAAAGAGAACCATTAAATTCTATCAAGAGTTTTCCAAAGTAAGAAAGCAATGCCCTTAGAAAAAGAAAGTCTAAATCTTTCAAGGAAAAAAAGAAAAAGATATGAAACGTGATTAGTACCAATACTTAAATTAAAAAGAAAGCGTCTATAAAAACTCAATTGTCTTGAAACAAAGCTTACACTTTTGGCTATGGATAGTATTTTTAGAACTGGGCTTTCTCTGGAGAGTTGAAAGTATGCAAATACAGAAAGCCCAGAGACACACACACAAACATGCTATACCTTTGCATGACACTGGCATTTTATTATTTAATTAAAGTACTCTTATTTTTCTAGCTCACGCATGCCTCCCTTGAGACGGCTTTGCTGTTAGCCTGCTGGCCTTGACTTTCAGCCAAAAACAATTCAGAAACAAAAAGGGACAACAAATCATATTTTCACAGACATTTTTATCCCTCAATACAACCCTGTTTTCACACAACATCCTACAGCCCCTATGAAAACTATAATTTAGGGCAGTAGCCACCCAAAACCCAGGATCTGACACATGGCTGCACGAAGCATTTCCAGTATAAGAAATTCTCAAGTTCTTAATTGCAAATAAACTCTTTTGATAGAACCACTTTCCCCAACATCGCTGGTTTGCAAACAGTGCCACTGGTACCGGCTGATGGATGAAAAAAAATAACAACAAGCCAGTGAATACAGTGCTGATACGATGAGGTGTTTATGACTTCCGCGCTCGGTGTTATTTCATTACTTTCTAAGAGAGTCAGGCATCGGAAGATTTTCGGTGCCTCAGTGCCCCAGCCTCAAATGCATCACCTAATTTACAAAACACACTGATTCACCAGGCTCATTCTCTCAACCCTTCCCCAAAGAGAGACTCTCACTTACCTGGTGGCAACCCTGTAAATTCGATTCTCTCCCATAAGATGAGTAGGAGCCCCTTTCTGTTTTACCTGCCAAGAGAAACAACAACAACAAAAAAGTGTAAATTGTGTTTTTCCTTAAAAAAAAAAAAAATCTCCTTCAGGTAACAGACATCCACTTCTCTTCCCCGATGTTTACATACGAAAAGTAGGCACTACTGGCAATGTATGCAAGCAAGGCAGAGAATAACACTTCCCCACGCTGGCTATGCTAAACTGGAAAAAAAATATCCTTCATTCCTATTCTTAGCCAAACTGCTCCACACTTCCAAAAACTGTCATTCCAATGGCCTCCACTTTCTCTAACAAACAAATTGTCATTCCTTATTTTCACTTTCTTTCTCGCTCACAAAATTTAAACAATTTCATTTTTATTTACACAGCAGGCACATTATCTATGTAATGACCCTAGCCCAGTCATTCCCATTGATTACATTGACACTTAATGGTGAGGCCAAAGCTAATCAATCAGGACTCTCCAGATGGTGAATAAAGCAAAGAAACTATTCACAATTCTGGGTCTCTCTTCCCCCCCCACTCTCTCTTTCTCTCTCTCTTATTTAAACTCCCTTTCCCAGGAGTAAAGACCATCATGATCAAGATGATGATGGAATTTACATTTGGGAAAGAGGACTGTTGAAAAATTGCCCACTCTGAAGCCAACTTCAGGTTCTACCAGTAGACCCAGCAGAATACAGGATAACGGAACATCAGTGTCTTGTTCTGATTCTAACACTCTGATTTTTTTATCTGTAGACTCCTCTACAGAGATGTACAGAGCCATATCTAAGGGTAAAAATCAAGGCAGCTCATTTGTTTCTTTTAAAAAGTATGTTGAGCCTTAATTGTCAGGAAGAAAACAATGAAAACACCTTACAAGAGATCCAACCAGCAGAACATACCTAGCGACACATAAAGAATTGTTACAGAGAACAGTCTACATTAGGACAATAAAAAGGCCTCGTCCCGCCCACAACACAAACCCCACCCCGTCCAAGACAGAAGGATATGTTCTTCCCTTGAGACTAGAGCTTAAGGTACATTGTCCTCTTTACCCAGGACTATACTATTCTTTCTTCCAATGGGAAAATTCAAAACTAGTATTTTAAGAGGCTGGATGGATCCTTTGGAGTTCACAACACCCAAGTTTTTCCCCCTTGACTCAAGTTAACATAAATGTTACAAACAGCAGTGTTCAACTGTAATCTTTGAGTTCAATGACAATGCTATGAGGGCATGCCTTTCTGACACCACACAAGGAATTTGCCTTTGATAAATCTTAAAACTAGTCAAAAGCTCACTTTGTATGCGAGTCACTATAGACATAAAACAGAAGATGATTTTTGAAGGAAGTCAAACCTGAGTCTTAACATCAACCCTCTACCCCATCAGTATCTCAAACTTAGGGACACACTCCTGCCACCCAACTTCTGGCAGAGTATTCAGTGCAAAGCAGAAAATCAATGACCATATCAGTTTCAGTCCAATGAAACAGGACACCAACTCACAGATTCAGTCCTGGGAGGTCTAAGAGAATAACTTTCATTGTATGAGGATTTTACATTGAAGAAGAGATTCATTTGTCTGTTTTAGAAGTATAAATGGTCATAAAGACCTATTTATTCTTCTGTGTCAGATGGAAGCTACTTGTAGTCTTTAACTTCTCTTTATACATATTACTAACAGAAAGAAAAAAAAAAACTCGATCTTTATGAGTTATCAAATGATGTCTGTCCTTCCTTAAGCTCTCACATCTACAAAGCTTTAATACAACCAGGACATGCTTCACTTGGACACAATAGCCACTTGTTTAGCAACTAGAAAGACAAGTAGCGAGGTAGGTAAACATGCAGACAAGCAAAGGGACAGAAAGAGACACAGATAAGGTGGAATTTACTCTGACTTCCGAGGAAACCGAGTATCTAGTGTCCTGTTCTGGTGACTTCCAGAAATTAGAAGGAAGAAAGGCGATCTATTTCTTTCTCTAGAAGGAATTACTGAAGCTATCTCCTACAGAATTTCACCACCTGGCAATATTTCCCAACCTGACTCCTGCATATAGACCTGGAGAGATGAATATGCCTACCAGAACTTGTCTCAATTCACATATATATATATATATATATATATATATATATATATATGCATACACACACACACACACATATTCACACACATATATAAAGTTAGGTCCATTTCTTTCATTCTTTTAAAGGTAGAGAGGGGGTCCATGCAAACAGTAAGGATGTGAGAGGGAAAGAGAATGTGAATAAATAAACAGGGGAAAGAAGAGAGAGGAAGAGAAGAAAAAGAAGGGAGGAGAGCGGACTGGAAAGCACAGAGGTGGGCAGAGGGCAGAGGACGGGGGAGAGCCGAACAGGGACGCAGGCGGCGCAGAGTCCCCAAAGTGCTCTTGGCTACACGGACCCAACGTTCTTTACTATCATATCAGATACAGACTGCTTAATCTTAATTTTGCTTGTTAAAAAATATTTATCCAGATACAAAAATAAACCCACTGCAAATTACAAGTTGTCAGGGTTAAAAATCTACTCCTGTTTGTGTGGGGGAGGACAAGAGACCAGCATAGACATGAATCATTCTCAGTAATTTGAGTGTTTCCATGACATCAGTGGGCACACGTCCAGGACTCTGTCGAAGTCTGTGAGGTACCGAAGAGGCAGCGCAGCCAGCAGGAGGCTGGGAGGTGCACTTCTCCCCCCTCCCTTTTTTTAGGATTATATTCCTTGTAAAGATTTCTTCTGTGGCATCCACTTTTGCCATCAAATATATCGCTCCAGATATCCTGAGCAAACACATGTTATTCTGATAGTGTAAATCTTTAACTTTATTACATCTTTTTGTTCCCAAAATCAACTATCAATCTGTCCTTAGAGCTCAAATCCCTATTTGGGAGCAAAACAATCAGGGACATGGACTGTGGGTAAACCCAAGCACCTTCTCAACCCTATCTTATCTACTCCACTGATTTCCTAATGACAAAAAGCAGCCATTTTACAATGGCACCTCACTTCCAGGGAGAAAAAATATATACACATCTTTTGTATAAACTGTCCACCAAAAATTAGCTATGATCTTGATGTCAGTCTTCTGCTTAAAATGCTCAGGAACGTTTGTTTCAGATAATAAAATTCTCAAGAGCACTGATAACATGTTTGAGTAGGATCCTTAAGTAACTATCTGTGCTCGTGAACACAAAAGCTCCTAAATGTGTGTGTTTACTCTATGCCAGGCATGGATTTTTGTCACTGATACCCAGTGGCTGGAGTGGAAAGCTTCTTTCCTCCATTCTTCGCCACCGACCTCCCCCCTCATCCCCACGATCACAACGGAGCTTTGAAAGAGCTCAAGATTCTATTTTTCCAATATTTAAAAGAGATAGCAGTGATGAACAAACCCGGCGCGTTCACTGCGGAATTTTCGAGACAACCCTCCAGTACTAGAATGCGACAGCCGCTGCGGATATTTTTTGGCACCAAGACAAGGGTGGCAGTGCCAAGCCCCATGGCTAAAAGTACTCAAAAGAGGCATAAGGGCAGCATTAATCGCTCAAGTCTTTTACTGCATGGAGTACTGTTGTCCATATTTTAAAAACTAAAAGTACCCGTTAGTAACATTTGTCGTCTGCCCACCAAGGGGGTGGGGGTGGGGGACTCTGAAATATACACCAGAAACAAATCTTGTCAAGCATTTGATTCATTTTTATACCTAAAAGGACCAAATGTTAAATTTTGCTGCTGGTGACGATTTGCCGTGCATGAAACAAATAATATGACCTAATAGGCTACACTGAAGGCTGAATGAAAGCTACAAGAGAGGATTTCATAAACGAAGTCGACATATTGGCTAAACAACTTTCTTCTGCAAAAATGATGTATACAAGGAACATGTAATGCTATGTCACAATTTTTTAAATTAAGCAAGAAAAATGCTGTAAATGAGCAGACACAACATCCGTCAATCAATTCTTCTAAAGACAAAGGAGCTCAACTCGCAGCCCCTTCTCTAGAACAAGTCGGCATCTACAGTGAGCAAACAATCCGGAAAGTCAACATGTGTTTTGTCCAAATTGAACCCATCAGCTGTTAAAAACCTATATTTAAATTTGATTATTAAAAATGATACCAATGGGCAATCAATAAAGGAGTCACTTGCTTTTTCTGTTGCCCTTGAAAAACTCAAAGCTAAGCAGAAAATATAAGCTGTTCCCATTTATTTTTAAAGACCAATCCTTTTACTGATTTATTCAATTGTTCTTTATCTTGCTGCCTCATGAAGGATAAAGAAAAAAATTAATGCGGAGGGGGAGTATGATGAACAAATATCTTTATAATTCAAACTCTAATACTTTTATATTCTTACATAATTTTCCATTTGACTCCTCATTTGCCTTACAATCTATTCATGGTATCCCATTGTAAGAGAATGCCATAGGAAATGACTGAGAATGAAAGTGTTACATGAAGGAAAAACCTGGTATCATTAATTCACAAGGACACATCTAAGAAGTATCCCTTTGGCAGATTACTACACCTAAACAGTTCTAATCCATTTGGAGGGAGTAACAGACAGGCAGCAACAACTTATCCATAACATGATTTCTGGAGATAAGCCAAGACACCGATGAGCCCATGGGTGGTTGACCCATAGGATAACAATAGGTTGTGTTTGGGTTTCTGGCTTTTCATTCGTACAAGGCCACTTTTAATATTACATATAAATGGTAAGTATTTCACCAACAACCAAACAAGATGCACCATACACTGGAACACATCATCCTGTGAAAAGCCTTGATTTAAAAAAAACAAAGACGAAAAAAAGTGACCTGATGTTGTAGGACAATGCCCAGCAAGATTATTCCATTGCTAATCCTCATCCTGGGAACTCAAGAACTAGCCCTGCGTTCTCTGTCACCAGACTAAGGAGCTCATCACAACCGCGTTTGAGCTGGATTAAATCTCTGTCCCTGCCCTTAGCCCATCCTTGGTTATCCTATCATCTGGGGGTGGGAGGCATCCTGAAAAGAGTATTTCGTTAAACAATAACCGGAAGAGTGGTTCCAAAAATATACATGAATTTACAGTTCTTTCATCTTTCCCATGCCTACCTTTTTCTCTCTTGTCCACACGATACCCGAGTTCTTGTCACGTATCCCCCCTACACAAAGAGGTTATGCAGACATTCATTCCATCTACACAAGAACCAACCCTGTGAGGCACATAATATAAATAAACACCATTTTACAGATGAGAAAGTCGAGAAACGGAAAACTGCCCAAGCTCACAAATGCAGCACCTGTGAGACCCAGGTTCAAGCCCTGGCAGCTGGATTTTAAGGCTGGACTCTTCGTACTATTCTGCACTGCTGGAATTTAGACTCGGGCAGAAAAAAAAACCCTACAAATACATGAGAAGCCCAGTTCTGAAGACTCAAATCCCAGAGCTCAAAACACTCATGAATTTGATATGAAATTAATGAAAGTGTCTTAGAGGTGGTGATAATTTACATTTACATGGTGTTTTATTCCTAAAAGGTCTCCAGGTACTAAATAGCTGTGCAAATAATGTACACCAGAACCTGTGACTTCACGAAAAAGTCTGCAACCATCTCCACAACTGGAAGCAACTGACTGACAAAAACACGGCCGCAAACTGCATCTCCACACACGTCACTTGTGAAGAACATGAGTTCAAACCAATGGAGAAAAGAGGAGTGAAAGTCAAAATACAGTCACAGCATAGGACAAGCCACGACAGCGCACTAGCGTCTTCTGTGGAATAACAGCCCCACGACAGGCTCCGAAAAACAAAAGGAGGCAAATTACAAAGCCTGGGAAATGTTACAAGCTGCCCATCTCTCTCTCTTGACCTCCAGAAATTTACACTGGATCTTAGCATGTGAAATCCTCTGAAAAAATCCTGTAATGAAGACATTTAATTTCAGTTAATATCTTTTTTAACTTCACTGTTAAATTTTAATCATACATTTTATTTAATCCAATACATCCCAACTATTACCATTTGGACATGCCATCCTTCCTAAATCCATTTGAACACACACACCTGCCCTTGTCTTTTTGCCTGCTGACACAAACCCTAAGGGATCTGAGAAACCACTCTTTAAAAACTTAACACTTAAAAGAATGCCCTGGATTACTGTATTTGCAATTTTCTATCACATAAATAAGGTTAAAATTTGAATTTTATTTTAATTGACCTAAAAATACTTGTGTTTTGTTGTGATGTTTCCACAAATATACACCTTTGTGGTTCTGACTAGCCAGTCAATCTTAATTTTCCCTGATCCAAGCTTGGAGGTGACCGTCTGGGTTTACAAGAAACCAGAAACTGACGTTATTTTCCTTATTTCTAAAATACAGAGAAGACCACTGGTTCTTTCCTGTAGAATCCTACTATACCAGGACGGCTTTTTTTTTTAATCCAAATTTAATAAATTTCATGCTAAAAGAGTTACAACTCAATTTCAGCAGATAAAATAGTCATTCCACAGTCTAGAATTTTCTCTTCCTCCACTTCATCCTAAATTGAGAACAGAAAGAAAACTCAGAGGAAAAGTGACGAGGCATATAGGTTGCAGCAAAGAATGATGAGACACGGGGACCAAATCACTTTCCCAGGAAAGACTAGCTTCAGTCCTTCCTTTAACTGATATTCTTAAATCATCAAAATAGAACACTCGGTAGTAACTAGAGCTCTGACCTTGGAAAATTATGAGTTTTTAGCTGCGTTCTGTCATTAATTCACTTCATCTCGTCTAGACAGCGCCTTCAAAACAGTGGGTGTACCAAAACTCCCGATATACTTAAAGAGTATCTTGAGGCATCACCAAAACTCTTCCTTTGGCGGGGGTGGGGGGTTCTAAACATGGTTGAGAATCTACATTCAATTCCCCTTTAAGCCCTCATGTTTGTAAAGCACTATACAGTATGTAAAGGAAGGACAAGACCCCAAGAGTTCCTTAGACGGCCATTTTGCCCCCATGTTTACAGTGCTTGCGTGCGCTCAGTCGAGTTCAACTATTTGCGACCCCGTGGACTACAGTCCGCCAGGCTCCTCTGTCCATGGGATTTCCCAGGCAAAAATACGGGAGTGGGTTGCTGTTTCATCCTCCAGGGGATCTTCCTGAGCCAGGGATCAAACCCACATCTCCTCTGTCTCCTGCACTGGCAGGTAGATTCTTTACCACTGACTCAACTGGGAAGCCCTATGTTTATAGCAGAAGTCACTAAAATTCAGAAAAGGTGGGGAATTTCCTGGTGATCCAGTGGTTAGAACTCTGTGCTTTCACTGCCAAGGGTGCTGGTTCATTCTCCGGTCGGGGAACTAAGATCTCACAAGCCCTGTGGCCAAAAAAAAAAAAAAAAAAAAAAAAGGCAACCAACTTCTAACAAATAAAAGAGGTTGTACAGATATTAAGAGACAAAGCTAAAACCTAAATAACCAATTCCTGTACCAAAATCTGCTTTTACAATATGCCACCTTTATTACCCATAGCTATTGTGGTAACAAAAATGATTCCACTCGCCTTTTTCTCACTATGTAGCACAGCCCTCTCCTCAATTCGTAGTAGGTCGAAGAAGCATTCTGCAGTCCTTTGATGAATGAAAATGTTAGAACGGGTCACATTTTGAGTGACCATCCTCTGGGACACCAAAAATCCACTTTTCGATGCAAAATGAAAAGTACTGTCTTAGATTATTCGGCCCACCCCGGACAACAGCTGGGATCATCCCCTGCCTCACGCTTAGGAGAAGCGCACATCTTATCAACTGAAAGCACGTGAGCTTTATCCTCTCTTTTCCAATGCAGGAAAATCTTTTATTGAAAATAACATTAATTCCACCGAGTGTGCAATTAATCAACGTAATCATGGGGATAACTTAGCTGTTTGGGGAGGTGTGTCGAATAACTCTTTAAGGCCACTACAGTGCCACTTGAGTCACCAGAGTAATGATTTTCTGAATCAGCAATTTGTACAAGGGTCCCCTAGGGGCCTGAAGGACTAACGCTAACCCTGAAATCACTTGACTTACTTCTAACCAGTAACTTACCACTGGCTTGACGTGAATAAGATCTCAATGGTTCTGCCCGCCCTATTTTATATTTTTATTGCAGTTAAGTGTCTACGGTGTCTGGGCATAACCAAGTCAATGAAGGGCTCTGTGGGGCTTCTGAAGAAACATCATATACCTCTGACGTTTTGCTATTATTTGACAAAATGTAATCATTTTACATAGTAAAATGAAACACAAGGTCAAGCTTGCAATACACACTGAAGGCATCAGAAGCACACAGAAACAAAATGTTTCTGTTGTCATCTTAGAAGGAAAGGAAGATATAGGATCGGGGTGGAGGAAATCAAGCCCCTCAAATCAGTTCTATGGCTCAGAAACCTCTGCCAGTCATGAGAACTGTCGGAGGTCTTTTCTTAAAACAGATACCTGGGTTCTCCACACCAGGGGACTTGCAATCAGTGGAACAGAGTCCAGAATATCTATTTTTTAAAAAAACAATAAAATTTCACTGGTTAGTCTAACAGGCCAGGGGTAAGAATAACCAATTTAAGTGAACTGATTCGATCTTAAGGTTATATCAGATGCTGCTGCTGCTGCTGCTGCTGCGTCGCTTCAGTCGTGTCCGACACTGTGCAACCCCACAGACGGCAGCCCACTAGGCTCCTCTGTCCCTGGGATTCTCCAGGCAAGAGTACTGGAGTGGGTTGCCATTGCCGGGAGATAACAACAACAACAACAAAAAACCAATGACTATCTAATCTAACCTGTTTAACTGGGTTTTGAAACAAGAGTTAATCAACAAGAGTTGATCGCCAAGACTCTTTCAGTTACATTCTGCAAGTTGGAGAAACTTTTTTCTGACAGCGTATTAGGCCTCTAAGTTTGTTCATCTCCACTCATGAAGATTAGTTGTTTTAAAGAAATATATCTCACATTACCACGTAGATAGCTCTCAAACACAATAGGATCCCAAGACACAAGTGTCCTGGAGGTAAAAAGACATTCTTCTTCAGCCAGCCCCAGGGCCACTGCTCTGAAAGTACCCCCTTCCCACCCTAAGGAAGAAGTCACCTTTAGGCGACTGCGAGGATCAACTCAGGGAACCCGACTTGGTTTCCTAACCTAAAAGGACGCTCCCACCCATGAATTCGGCATGTTCACGCTCTACGAAAGCATGGAGTCCTTGCTGCGGGAGGGAATCTGGTCTTCTGATTCCTCTGGAGGAGACTGATGACATTTCTGACCAAATGCAGCAGAGACAACATCCTATAAAGTAAGACTTTGTTGCCCCGCTCAATTATTTGGAATTTATCAGCAAATTTTAAGAAAATCAGTAGTTACGTTTTACCTTGCAATAGGCTTTTAGCGATAACATTATGTACCTCCCAGTAAACTGATGTTCTAAAGGAGTCTCACACGTTTGTGTGTGTGTTAGTCACTCAGTCGTGTCTAACTCTTTGTGATCCCAAGGACTGCAGCCTGCCAGGCTTCTCTGTCCATGGGATTTTTTCAGGCAAGAATACTGGAGTGGGTTGCCATTTCCTTCTCCAGGGGATCTTCCTGACCCAGGAATTGAACCTGGGCCTCCTGCACTGCAGGAAGACGCTTTACCATCTGAGTCATCAGGAAAGTTTCACTAGTATCAGCTGTTCAAAATAATAAAGACCAAACTCTGAATTAGGCACGTCAGCACAGAAAACGGAAGAAACACGCAGTCTTATGTTCATCACAGCGTGTATCCAGGGAAAGCACACATCTGAGCACCAACTTGTGTAGGGGATGGCCTCACTTTTCAAGCTGAGCTCACAACTAACAATTAGAATACATCCACTATCATCCCTTAAAAGAAGCAAGACACATATGAAACTCAAGAATGCACAAAAATAAAGGAGGTGGGGGGGTTCACAAAAATTTCAAATACAGCTTTACATATGTGCAATAAAATAAGTATTATACTTACATGTATATATGTATATGTATATGTATGTACATAAGTAGCACTTTTAACCTCAAATAGAAGAGAATCTGAGTGTCATTCATAGATGCACCTATAATGCATTAGATGACATTTCTCTAGTCTTAAGGCTTACAGAGTTCATATTCCCTAAATATACACTGCTGAAAAGTTGTGGTGAAATAGCCCATAATTCAAAATACAATTCAGGGCATTCACAGAACAGACAAAGATGAGGAAGACTGCTAACCATTGAGCCTGCCCTTCGAGATCAAGTTTAGAAGAATGGCCCCGTTACCAACAAGCCGGGAGGGAAACAGGACCACACTACTCAAGAGCCCAACTCCCTGGTTAAAGGAAGGTGATGGTTCACAAACAAAATTACACAAACCACTGAGCCCCACACTATAGCGTTTAAGGAAAACCTCCCAATTACTGAATATATGAGCATGACTAAATCAAGAGAGGAAGGCGGGGGCCACAGGAAGGAAGGGGAGAGGCAGAGGAAGGGATGATGAGGGAGAAGGAGGAATGGAGGAAGGAGAGAGAAGGGGCGTAGTCACAACAGTGACCGCATCCTAGCAAAACATGCAAGAAAGTAAAATCCACCACGTGGAACAGATGTTTACAGACAGCAATTTTCAATTCTGAAGCTTGCAAAAATGGTCCTCTGAACCTGAAAGAGGCCCCCAAAACATAAGATTCAGGAATAAATATTGCTGGGTGCCTGCGTACAACTAGCACATGTTGGCTGATTGTATGTTAACGATGGACACTGCTCTCAGGAACTCGACTCAAATTGTGTAACGGCCTATATGGGAACAGAATCTGAAAGGGTGGATACAGGTCTCTGTATAACTGATTTACCTTGCTGCCCAGCTGAAACTAACACAACAGCATAAATCAACTATACTTCAATAAAAATTATTTGTTTTGAATGTTTATTTACAAAAGAGAGTAGACAGGTGAAATGCCAGGGAGGAACCCCAGTAATGTACATTGTCAGGGGTACAAGGGGAATACTGAGAGGCACAGAGAGCACCAAACGCAACCTCAGCGTGGGAAGAGGCAGCAACAGGAGACGCCGAGGAACAAATTTAGTGGGAAATGGATATTTGTGAGAATGCCGTCTGCAGCTATTTGACAATGTTAAGTAAATCAAAACAAATACTAACTTACACCTTTATAACGTACCCATAATACGTTTTAAGGTAACTGAGGCCTAAAATTGGAAAGCTGGAAAACTGGAAATAACTTAGAAGACATTCCCCCACTTCTCTAGCTCTAGTTCTCTGATTATTCCATATGCTAGGGAGCTGGATGGGGAGAGAAATTTGCAGAGACAAAGGAACTGGAGAGAGCTAAAAAATTCTCGCCACAGATCATCACGTAATGGACTCAAGGCATTTCAGAGATAATGTGGAAATCACTTACACATAGTTAATTTTTATAAAGAAGTTGATGGAAACTTTTCAACAATAATTGCTGCTATTTTAAAGACCTATTCATCATACAGAGCTTTGGCCTTTACTACCAAGTCTCCACCCAAGTCATGGCACAGAGGTGAGAGGTCCCCTCTGTACCTGCCCTCGTATACGTCACTCCTGCAACCTGACGGTGTCAGTAACCTGCTCCTTTAGCATCCTACACTCTAGAAACAACAACCTAAAGCAGCCAGACAAAACAAAAAAGGTTCCACTCAAACTCTGATTCTTCTCAGTGTCTGCCAGGGAGAACAGCTTAATTTGGTCTGCAAGGACACCAAAAATGCCTTCATAAAACATTAGGATGTAAATACAGACTCATTTTCCTTCACAAAGCAAGTAAAAACAGTTAAGCCTATCAAGGGGTTCTCTACCAGGCATTAGTTATATACAAAGAGTCGTGTTTCAAAATTTCAAAGATCTATCCTTTTAAAGTCCATGCCCAAGTTGGTAAACAAGAATTCTTCTTGAGTGGAATCAGGCAAGGAGGAGTCAGGAAAGCAACAGGAAAATGATTAATGGTCATCTGAAAACAACCACTTAGTAACTCAAGAGTGGTGTATACTTCACATGTTATCTGAGCTGCCAAGAGTCTCATATTTAGCAAAAAGAAACTCGCCCCAAAACCCCAAGCGAACAAACAAACAAAATCCCTTCATTTCTTAATAATTAACTTCCATACTCAGTATAAACCTACAACTTTATAATCACTACAAATATCTGATTGTATGAAAAAATACCAAAACAAAACAAAAAACAACAAAAAACCAACCTTGAAAAGTAAAAGAAATTAAGAACCCATCATACCAGTCAGTGCCAATCTAAGTAGCCAGCAGAGGGCGCACAAGCCCCAACAAGAGCTGGCTCTGGCCAGGTACCACCCAAACTCATCTCAGACTAAATCTGACCAAAATTTGAATACAGGAAGGAGGGACATCATCCCATCATGAAATCACTAAAACTAACATGCTCAGTTTAGGATCAGTAAGAAATACACACAAGTATACTTTATTATTCAATACTGACTTCAACATTTCTTAACAGCTTCATGGAAAGGTGTTCATTAAAAAGAAATAATTCTTCTTTGTATACAAGTTAAGTTTTGTCAGTTTTCAAGGCCACTGTAGTGTTTACAGATGCATATGAAGAATTACCTAGAAAACATGAATTTGTAGGAGTAAATTAAATACTGAATTACTAATACATGAACACACAGGTTTTGGTAAGTATATTAAATTACCCTTTGCCAACAGATAGTTTCTTTTAGAGTAATTCCATGTGTCATATGCAAATCTATTGATTTTTGTAACCTTAGAGCAACCAAATATGTACCATTTTATAGTTAAATTGAGACACATAAGTTACTTATTTTCCCACTGGTTTTTGCTTGATTGATTATTTTCAAGTTGTCATTCTGGGTCTCTGTATAATAATATTAGCCTTGGAGTTACAGGAGATTACACCAGAAGAGTACCTCGCAGCTATGTATGAACACACACACGTAGAAAGAGCACTCGGTCTATTCCTTAAAGTCACAAACTCTTCCTAAATCCTTTCGAGCTTTTGATTTCAGCAGCAGTATCACAAACTGAAAAATAATATGAATTACCTCATGAAAGAAACAAATTAAAATCAACATCAGATACTGTATTTTTTACATTTACAAATAAAAGTTAAATACTCAGGATGTCCAATCTCTCATTTCAAGCACATTAGAATAAACAGAAGGTTTGCACTTAAGTTTCAAGATGGAAAGCTTAGTAGGATAATTAACTGCTACTTGTCCATCCACCTAAAAGATCATTTCAACCTCACCTCACTCAGCAAACAAAAACAATGAATCCACATAATGTTGCCATCAGGTTGATATTTTTTTTTTACGCATTCTTGGTAGAACTGAGAGTTGAACTTAATTTATACCCTCTACCAACCAGGTGGTTTAGGCTACATGTAGGTCATGGTAAATAATACTTATCCTTTGGCTGATATGGCTGCACCGTTTTTGCATAAGTTAAAATGATGATGGTTTATTATTCCTAAGCACTCAATTCTGAAATGTTTACACAATCTGTTAAGTCCAGGCAAATTTAAATGATTCTGACATGCAGCCTGCTAAGGCCAGTGACGGGGATAATGCCTCTTTACGTGGGTAAAATTTCGTGGCATATAGGTCACTCTCTTAAGGGGAATCAACTGTGTGTCTCTTCTTTGCATTTCCACCACAATCCTTCATCCTGCAGCCTGGAGCTGAGAGTGAAATGCAAGAAAGGAGCCGAATGCTCAAAGCGAAAATCTGCTTCCAGGACAATCCATTATATCTGACAAGTTAAATGTTCCATGGTAAGCCATATGGCATCAGAGCAGGCCCGGCGATGGGAGAGGGGAACTCAGCAAATGCATCACAATTAAGGAGTTTGGCTACAGACCTTACTTTGAATTACTTTATTTTTTTAATAAATTTTAAATGCCGTGCCCCCAGTGTGTAGCTGAATCCTGTTCCTGGGATCATTTTTAAAGGAGTCCCATGACTGTGTTCTCCTCTCCTGACTGCCAGTGCTGAACTCTAAAAGGCACACGGGGCCACTTTCATCACAGGAAGTTTCACAGAAGAAGACCTGTGGATTTCGTTTCAAAACTTTCCAGACACATAATACGTAGAGCCGCTCTGTTCACTCGATTAGATGTCAACGAAACTGGTCACTGAAATGGGGCATTGACATGAATCTGAGAGAACGTTAAAGGAAACCGGTTTCCATTTTTAAGTCCAAAAAATCTGAAAAGCTATAGTCATAACTCTACAAGCACGCTTCGGCTTCTTCTGCGGTTTACTTAATATTCACCAGACTAATGAACTACGACCGCCTCAGTCAAACTGAGCTCCTCCTAACACTGCCCCCAAAAGGAAATCGGCCTACTTCTGCTGATTCCATGTTCCAGAGGCAAGTCTTAGATGCTTTCTAAGATGCTGATTAAAATCAGGTTGTCTATAAAAATAAACATTTGTTGTTAGAAACAATGTAATGTAAATACAATTTGTATTATAATCAAGGTATGCATTAAGGGAGAAGATGAAATTAATGAAATGACCAAAATAGCATCATTAGACCACAGTATTTCATTATAATATTCATTTCAGTAAGGAAAACAAATCCTTTCTGAAGAATTCTCAGGAAGAGAACTGAACCTGTAATAAAAACAGGAAAAGCTTTCTACAGAAATGTCCAAACTCATCTGGTACAGTGTCAAACAGGAATTTTATCAACACCCTCACTTCCTGGGGCTAACAACTTCTTGAGCAAATTTACATATAATCTGGTGCGTATTTGTATGTGTTTCTGTGTGTGTGTGTGTATAAACTGTAATGGGTGGGTTTTTTCTAAACAATAATGACTATCGTTTACGTATTCACACTGGTTTGCAAACCATATGAAATTCATAATGATTAAGAGAAACATGGATGCAGCTTTCTGAAGAAGACACTAAGACTCATTTCCCTCAACTATTTTCACTCGCCATTTCTCCAGAGGGTCACTATTTCTCTCAAATGTACCCACTTCGGCCTTAATTAAGAATAACATTATTTCAAACAACATATCCAGAAACTTTATAAAAATGGGTCACATTGCTTCATGTTTAAAATTATAAACACATTATCTGGTGGTCCTAAATTTATTATTTGTTATGGTACACTTTTATTTGTATCTCACTTATATTTCAATATGAAACAACTTATTAAATCATGAGGATGGTTATGAGGATTATGACTGGCAATCTGTATTAAAAATCAATTGTTACAGCTCTTTTTATTTTACCAAGTGCTTTCACATACATGCTCTTCATATGTATACAAGCTTCGTCATAATTAAGTATCATAACCATCATATAACATTTTCATTCTATGTGTGAGAGAAAAGGCAGACTGAGAGAGGATACTTTATTTGTCTTAGGGCACACAGCTACATGATGGAGGAACCACACATTTTGCCTAAGCCCACCTCTAATGTCACAGTGTACTGGCGTGTACTTCCCCATACGTGAGGAAGTATGACCACTGTTAAAAAGATACAGGCAAGTATTACTTAGGAATTTAAGTACATTTACTATACATTTTTACTTCTTATTCAAGAAAAGTGGCCAATTTTTTTGGTATTGTGATAGTACCAGTATAAAAAAGACACCAGAATCTCCATGCTTGGGTTTCCTAGGAGGAATGAACACCTACTCAAACACAACTACACCTACATACGAGCACACACACACACACACACAAAATGCAGCCACACACACCTCAACACCAACGAAATGCACTGGGCAAGAGTGTATGGTAGATCCTCTTTCTGTGTCTCCAGATCCACATTTTTGTTATTAATTAAAATGTCCAGATGGTAAAATAACACCTGATCCAGGGGGCTTTTAAGTACAGTAATTGTCAACGCTCAGCTCCTACATTGTTAACAAATGGGAAAATTGGCTACACTGAGTTTTATATGTACTGTTTCCAACCTATCAGTGTAATGGAGTTAAAACTTTAATAATCTGAACACCAATATGTCCACATTAAATCCTTTACCAAGAAAAAAAGAGAAAGACCTGATATTCAAATCATCACCAGTAAGAGAAAGCTATGGACTCCAGCAGAACTGCACATCACACCACACCATTCAGTTGTCTTTTACGGGGGGAAATATATAAAGGAGGAAAACAATGAGGCCCTTTCCCTTCATCCTTTGTCTTATAGGTTCACTAAATCATAAACAAATTTTGGATTTTTTTGTGCCCTTTAATTTGGGGAGAATTTTTATACCACACGGAGGTACAGATCTATATCACAAAGCAAAATGTCATTATATTACAAGCTTTTTAAAAATATGAATTTGGGCATGACCCTTAAAAGTCAGGTTAGGCCTTGGCTCATGAATAACATACTCCTGGAAATCACAAATGCTTTTAAAGTATTTAAAGCACTTACTTCCTAATCCTAAATGGATTCATTTTTCCCTCAAACATTTTCTTTCTCTCTCTCTCTTTTTTTTTTTTTGCAAATATCTAGGCTGCTTTGATACGCAAATGTTCTCCCAAACATTTCCACCAGCCAGCCACTGAAATTTCTCCACAGACCCCAACCAATGGGAAAGTTTGCAAGGGAAATGCGAGAAGCAACTGGATGAGAATCCTGCCAGGAACCCTGGATTCACTGGCCACAAACAAATGTGGATTTTCTTGCAATACCTGTGGCTGTTTCACTGAAACAACTCCTTGAAAATTCTCAGTCATGGGGCAGTCATTCTCCTTGATTGAAGCAATAGCTTCTGGGGAGGGTAAAACTGATCTCCCACAGGTTTCCTATTTCAGAGTTCAATAACTCCAGGAAATGTGGCTTTGCACATGGACAGTGAAAATCTCATCACTTGAAAAAAAAAAAAAGCCCAAAGGAATTAACATCTGCAAAACAGGAAACAGAAAGAGCAAAGCAAGAGTACCATGACCAGGGTCCTACATCTGAACAGGCATAATTTTAGGGCAGTATTACTACTCTCGGAAGTATTCTCTCAAGGGAACAAGCCAGAGAAGAAGATGTCCCTAGAGCCATCTTTATTATATAAATAACTCGAGAAACTACTTATGCAAATGAAAGATTTTTCTAGAAATAAAAACAAAAGAACAGCATTCAAAACTAACTTGTAAATACAGTATGATTACAATTACTATCAGTGAAAACAATCTCCAATACTCCCTTTCCCTTTCATGCTCCACTGCGTAAACACCCCCCAAAACCAGCTTGAGAAATAATGGGATTCCTTAATAACAGGTCAACAAATCATTTCAAAGCATCTCCAGTCTGCTCAGACACAGAACAACCAGAGGCTAGCCACACTGAAAACAGAACCAAATCTCAGGATTCCGGTTGCTAACACCAGGCTGGGCATTACTGAGGAAGGCAGAAGTTGTAAATTTGGTGGGAGGAGAAACCTAACAGTGAATTTATCAAAGCAGTGGAACACTGAGCTTCTACAATTAAAGGGATCTGCTTCTCCACCACTAACCTGCTGGTCCACACTTGTTCCTTCACTTCTCCCATCACTTCCTCATTTACAGATACTGCTACTGCTACTGCTGCTAAGTCGCTTCAGTCGTGTCCGACTCTGTGCAACCCCACAGACTGCAGCCCACCAGGCTCCTCCATCCCTGGGATTCTCCAGGCAAGAACACTGGAGTGGGTTGCCACTTCCTTCTCCATTACAGATAGTAGAAGTGGTCAAAGATTTCAGGTAATGTGCGTTCAACAACAGCAACAAAGTGCCAAAAGCCACAGATTTTAATTGAACCCCAAATACAGATCTGGGGGAGAAAAAGAACCAATCACAGCAGGAAGCACTTTAAAAGAAAAAGTGGGGGAAAAGGAAGCATCATTTTGAGTAGTTACTCTGCACTCAGTTGTACTGTATGAAAAGAAAATAAAAAAGCTCTATAAAATGTCAGAATTAACCTATCGTTTCAGATTGCTTACAGGTGAAATTCTACCATCTGGATGGGCAGTTTGCCCGCATGAAAAAGAAGTAAACTAAAAGGAAAAAAACCCTTCTTCTGCCTGCTATTTTAACACAATAGATTTCAAAAGAAAAAGGACACTCACCATAATCTCCAGCTACTGACACACACGTTTACACAACATGTGTGTACACACACACATTCATGTACAAGCTGTGACAAAACATAAGTTGGAAAAAGCAAGAGTGCAATAAAATTCTGTTTCTTGGATCTCTAAAAGATAAATAAGGACTAAAAATCTAGCCTCTCTTAATTAAATCATAGGAAAGAAATTAAATTAAAATTCTCATTAAATAACTCATGATACTTTCCATTTCACTGAAACACTCCAAAAAATAAAACCTAGCATATCAAAGTTTCTATCTTCTCCTAACAAGGTATATTTATATTCTTTCTTTACGCTGGGCTAGCAAGTTGGGGAATGACAACTTAACTTTAAACAAACAGGAAACTGCATCTTAGAAACTGCCTGGAGTTATATCATTTGAGAGTCAAAGCGCTTATATATTTGACAGTTTTTAAAGGCATACGTTTTCATTCCCCTCTACTCTTAATCCTTATACAAACCTTTGTTTTCTTTTTTTTTTTTTTTTTGATAAACATCTGCCTCAGCAGAAAGATTCAACTTAGTAATGATCATTTTTTAACCGGAAGATCAAATCTTGACATCCTGTTAAGAGTTCTAGGTTTTTTCTTTCTAATGTTAAGGGTGAGAGAGAACTTTTGGTTTAAGTTTAGGCTGGCCTGACAAAACATGGTACTAGGCTGGCACCAAATAGTTATTTGCCAACCTCCAGTCACACATTTTCAAAGCAGCACGCAGAGGGTTTATAAATTAATAGCTCTCTGTACTGAATGCCTGTCGATATCTCTGTCCTGGGGTTTCTGGGTATCCATTTGGATTGAACAATGTCTCTTAAAATTACGTCTAAGGCCCAACACTAAACCAGAAGTGTTGAGTGAGAGAATTATGGGCGCATTCCCCAACTCTTACATTAAACCACAAATGGAATAGATTAAAATGAAAAAGCACAGGGGTGGGGGGAAACACATCATCCAAAAAAGGGAAAAAAAAAACAA
>SJYV01051104.1:0-13273 GCA_006410875.1 Neotragus pygmaeus
CAACTTGATTAGAAACATGGGACATCTGGCCACCTGGTGTTGATCAAAAGTGGAATTTTCCCACTGTTTTCAGTTTTAGATTCGCAGTGCCAACTGGTCTGCACATCAGAAGTTGTTTCTCACTGCCTTTTGGTCAAAGCCTTAATTCCTCAGCATGGACATAGGCCTTTCAGGATTCACTTACTGTCCCCTTTATCTCAGATTCACACGTAAGCTGCTGTATTGTGGTTATGTTACTCACAGTTCCTTAAAATGCATGACATGACGCTCATTTATTCCTCTGGCCCATCTTTCCATCTGTTCCTCTCCCTTTCTGGGTAATGTCTACTTTCCCTTCAGAACTCAGCCACCTTTCTCATCCTGTAGGAATCTTCCATGAAATAACATCTATCCCTTCCCAGGCAAGATTACATAACATTCTGTAAAGAAAAAACTTTGTAGCTTATAGTCACTAGACTGGGAAAACTCTAGGATAAACTCAGCAAAATGCCTGACACACAGGAGGTGTTTAGTAGTAGGCTTTACATACCTTTACTTTTAGTCATTCTTGCTACATAAGCATTCCTCTCTTGTAATTTTTTTCTGGTTTCTTCAACTGTTTCAAATTCTGGAGCATAGCACACATGAAGCAACCCACCAAAGAAACTCTGCTCATCCATTTTTCTCTTGGCTATCCTAAGCAGAAATTCACGATACCATGGTTTACTTAGGGTGAAAGCTTAACTAGCATACAATGCATTGATCTAAAAAGCAAAGTCCAGACTTTGTTGTGTACATAAATCCTATAGCTTGGGAGCTACGATGCTCTGCACGTGAACGGTATTGACCCTACTGATCCACTGCATATTCTTTCGGAGCCTTTCTTCCCCTCTCCCAAGAGTCTTCATAGGTTTTAAGCTGAGTTTTCCAAACATATCCAGACTGCCTTCAACCAACATAGGATTCAGCTGGTTGGCCTGAGGTACACAATCTGTGGTCATG
Source organism: Neotragus pygmaeus (assembly GCA_006410875.1). Lineage (NCBI taxonomy): Eukaryota > Metazoa > Chordata > Mammalia > Artiodactyla > Bovidae > Neotragus > Neotragus pygmaeus. The sequence continues at coordinate 982 of SJYV01051104.1, forward strand.
AAATAGAGATTCTGTGTTAAAAGGCCCTCGAGAATTAGCTCATGCCCAGCTTAGCACAATGTGTTCCTATAATGGGGTTCAAAGATAAGAAATTAATAAAAATATTACAATTATAAACCTTTAACAATGGAGAAGACAAAAATATGTAACAGTAAATGAGAAAAGGAGAGGATAGTATTCATTTAATGTATACTTATTAAACAACTATGACTGGCCAGGAATTACTGGCCAGTGTCCAGGGAAAACGGTAAGAAATATTCACTGAGATTTTACCACGTGCCAGGCAGTGGCCTAAATGCTTAAATGCTTCACTTGAAATCACACTTCTCAACATTCCTATGATGACTCTGAGGCATGGGGAGATCATTTGTCCAAGCTCACCTTGGTTTGTGGAGCCAGGATTCAAATCCACATGTCACACTGTCTGGCCTATCGTAAAAGGGCTGTGGGAGATGCAAGCTTCGTGGAATGAATGCACAATAAGAAAATATGCTTCCCTAACCATGAGGAGCTGGCAAGTTGGTTAGGGCAGTGAGATTATACATAAGAGCAACTGGAGAACAATATATGACCCATATACCTCAGTACTATTTGTAGCACAGAAAATGTGAATTTTAATAGCCAGGGAAGGATGGGTCTTGAAGCATATTAGTGACAAGAATATAAGATAAGGCATTTCATATTTCCCTTACTACAGCAGAGGATTTATGCTATACAGAAGGAAAAAAAAAAAAAAAAAGATGGGGTCAATTCATATAGGTGCATAACAAGAAACCTAACAGCTAATGTTGTTTACTGCAATCTGAACAGGAGGCATCTGCTAAGCCCTCTACATGGATTATCTCATTTCATCCTTATACAACTTCAGTAAGTAGATCCTTTTTTACCATCCACATTTTATAGGACAGGAAAACAGGTTTAATGGGATTAAATAACTTATCCAAGGTCATGATGTTAGTAAGCAGTGGAACCTGAAAACTTAGTCCAAACCCAGTTTTTAATCTACCACACTACAAGACAGAAAATGGTTAAGCACAGGGATGACCTGATGGACAGACTTTTGATAAAGCTAACACTTACATTAAGAATATTGGAGAAAAATAAAAAGCCATGTTAGATTACTGGTTAATTCATGAAAGAATGAGGGAAGCCAAAATGATAGCAATGGGAACAGAGGAAATGAGACACTGCCTAACTTGTATATTACCTTGCGCTTTGTAAATTGAGAAATTTAATAAGATAAACTTCTGTAAAGTCTTCTGCTGGGTATTCATCTAGAGCATTATACTGTTCAATTGCACCATATAGAGCAAATCGCTCAACTAATTCCTTCATTGCTCCCACTGCAGGAACTCCTTGTATTAATAAGTACCAAGACTCCAAATTGATTGTATAGACCTAAAAGAAATGCAGACACATTGAATGTATTTCACAAACAAGCCTAAGACAACCTGTTACTATTTAAAAAAAAAAAAAAAAAAGGCCTGAAAACAAGAACCACTCTGTTCAGGTCTGCAGAAAGTTTTTTTTTTTTAATCTGCCCTTCTCTTTGTAGAAACAACAATTCACTCTACATGTGAGGGGCTCGAGCTAAAGCACATAATAGACTACCTCCAATCGACATGTCTTCAGAAGCTGCCTCGGTAAATATTACAGGAAAGAGTTAAATATTCACTACTGTAAACACGGAAGATACGACTAAAACACATACCCCGTTTTCACGAAGCCCCTACAGTTGACTAAAGAGTCCGCGAGAGTATCTGCTACCTGAGTACCGGCGTTCCTCACACTCATCTCCAGCAAATGGATGTGACCGCAGCCTTTCAAGACTTGACTAACATTAACTAGGCGTGTGAAGCTACAGCTCACATAAAGCTACCGACGACAACGAATGAAACCAAAACCACTTTACCTTCACAGCGCGAGGCCGTCGGCCCTCCCGATACTTGGCTCTCGAGTCACACACAGCCCTTTGGACGTGGTGATCGAATACGCCCCCAACTTGCCCTCCACTCGACGCCATCTTGCCGGCCTTGGCCCTGGCAGAGAGGACAACATCCGCCTGCTGCCCTCCTGATTATCCAATCAGAGATAGGGATGGGTCAAGGCGCGCCGAGATTGGCTGAAGGAGCGACAGGGTTGGCCATCGTTTCCTGTGAGCAAGTAGTCGGCGAGCGAGCTGCCGCCCTCCAGCGGCGCGGCGGAGAGGCCCGGCGAGCCGGACTGGCCTTGCTTGCGGCTCCAGCTACCGAGGCGCGGCGGGCGCGAGGGGCGGGACCCGGGGGCGGGGCCTGTCGAGCGTGTCTGGCCCGGTCGCCCTCGGTCCGCAGTCGGCCCGGTCCGCAGTCAGCCCGGTCCGCTGGGGTGGGCCTCCGGCGGGGCCGTCGCTGGCGGAGGATGTGGGGCAGCGGTCGGCTGGCGGGCTCTGGTGGCGGGGCGGCCGTGACCGTGGCCTTCACCAACACGCGCGACTGCTTCCTCCACTTGCCGCGGCGCCTAGTGGCCCAGCTGCACTTGCTCCAGGTAACGCGCCCGCTCCACGGACTCCCCAGCCCGGACTCGGGACTCCTGGGGGGCCGCCTGCGGTCGCCCGGGACCCGGGCCTTCTCGGGACGCAGCGGCCGCTCGGGCGTCTCCCGACGGCGGGACGCGGGCGGGTGCTCTCCCCGCGCCGCCGACCTGTTCACCAGCCAGAACGTGGGCCGCTCTTGGGCAGGGCCGGTCCGGGCGGTCTTTGCAGCCCTACCGCGTCGGGTGCAGCCCCGGGCCTTTGCGTTAACTTGCCGTACGTATTCCAGGTCTTTCCTCGGTGAAACTGGGCTTTCAAACATCCTGATGATTCTCTCTCTGAGTTCAGCTATTCCTCACTCCAGGCTGGAAGAGCTTTGGAGAAGTCGGGTTTGTCTTTGCGGGATTTGTTTTGTTTCGATCATAAAAAACGTTTTTCCTGCCGGTGGTTTCCAGGTGCGCCTGCCTGGCTGTGGCCTAGGAGTCCCTGTAAATTAATAGAGACTGAGCCGCGAGGGAGATAGGTTAATAAGTTGAAGGTTCTCGCTGCGTCTCCGCTGCTCGAAATACCTCCGAGGTGTGCCCGGAGCGTGCAGTGGGATTATGCATACTTGGACCTTTGCAGTCAGTTGCCCTCTGGACTTTGCGATTGTGATAGTTGATAGTTCTAACCTCATCCCTAGTTTCGTAATTATAAAATAGGGGCACCTGGTCTACCAGTTTGAGTGTGCTATGAGGACAAAAAGAGAATACTTTAAATCTTTGAAAATCCTGGATGCATAGTACCCAGTACGGGCTAATCCTTGCAGGAAATATTTAGTATGTAATAATTTTAAATATCCCACCTCTCCGTTTTAGCTACTTCCCTTTAACTACTTTTCTAGATTGTTCCCCGCCCCCGTCTTTCAAAGCATGTTAATTTCAATGGATCCTGCCATTGTTGCTTTTACTATAGAGAGTCTCTTGGAGCTTCCCAGGTGACAGCTAGTGGTAAAGAATCCTCTGGCTAATGTAGGGGTTGTAAGAGACGCCAGTTCGATTTCTGGATGGGGAAGATCCCCTGAAGGAGAAAATAGCAATCCAGTCCAGTATTCTTGCCTGGAGAATTATAGGAACAGAGGAACCTGGTGGGCTACAGTCCATGGGGTGGCAAAGAGTCACTGAGCATCTGAGCAGCAGTCTCTAGGCTCTGATGAGCTATCCTTCATGGCGGGAGATGAGTTAGTTTTGTCACCAAGTCCTAGGTAGATCCTGCCGCCTCTGTGCTCTCCTTCAGCTCTGATGGAAATTTAAATCATCACCTCAGGAGTTTATTGGAAACACTCTTCACCTGGTGAGCTTATAGTAACTAATTTGCTCCTAGAATGTGGGTGCTGTATGAGGTTTAACGGTCTTCATCTTTGTTTTAGATTTTGAGCCTTTGATAGATATTTGTAAGAATTAATTCATGGATATCTTTTTGAAACTTAAACCCCCTTAGCCTTGGAACAAACTGTTGTTTCTACCTAGCCTGTTTCAGAAGACTAGGCCAACTCTTCTCCCTAATTATAAAAGTAACAGATGTTATGTAGAAAATTTGGGAAACATGAAAAACTAAGCAAGAAAATAAAAGCTACCCATAACTCCCAAACCTAGAGATAACAGATGTTAACAGTTTGGATCAAATCTTCCAGTTTTATTTCAAATCTCTATTTTTAACAGAAATCAAGGCCTGTACATATTGGTAGTTTTGTATACTGATGTTTTCCTACAGTCTTATGAGTGTTTTATTTTATTAAAAGGTAATCATCATTTTTTTTTTAATTAACTCAGTCGTGTCCAACTCTTTGCCACCCCATGGATTATGGAGTCCATGGAATTCTCCAGGCCAGAATACTGGAGTGGGTAGCCCATCCCTTCTCCAGGGGATCTTCCCAACCCAGGGATCAAACCCAGGTCTCCTGCATTGCAGGCGGATTCTTTACCAGCTGAACCACCAGGGACGTCTGATAATCGTCATTTTTTAGAGGTTGATTACCGTTCTGTCATAAGTTTGCCGTAATTTGTTCGCTGGTTGAACGTTTATATTGTATTCAATTTTAGATATTAAAAATGATACTATAATTATATTTTAAGAAAAAGTTAAAAGTGACATATCTGTGTAATATATAATAAAACATTGTTTTATCTTCTGGTTAAAATGGGCTTTCAGAAATTATTGAGTTAGAAAGCATAATTTTTAAATTCTTTATTTTTGGCTGTGCTGGGACTTCATTGCTGCACGCGGGCTTTCTCTAGTTGTGGCGAGCAAGGGCTGCTCTGTGTGGTTCGAGGACTTGGCATCTAGGTGGCTTCTCTCCGCTCCTGTGGAGCAAAGGCCCCAGGGAGCGTGGGCTTAGCTGCCCCATAGCACGTGGTGTCTACCGGGACCAGGGATGGAGCCCGTGTCCCCTGCATTGGCGGGTGGATTCTTAACTACTGGACCACCAGGGAAGCCCCCATGAATAATTATTAGGGCAGAAAGTCATGAATTGGGAGTTAATAGGTTGAGTCATCAGCTGAAGCATTGAATACATAATACAGATGATACTGTAATGGGAAAAAAGTTAGAATGATTTTCTGAACTGTATCAGACTTACCTTTTTTTCCCCCCTTTCAGTTTTATTGCTATACAATTGACATACAGCTCTGTGTAAGTTTCTTTTCTAATATTTATTTGTTTATTTGGTCCTGCTGGGTCTTTGTTGCCGCTCTCATGACCTTTGATCTTCGTTGCATCTTGCAGGATCTTGTTCCCCAACCAGGGATCGGACCCAGGCCCCTGTATTGGTGTGCAGGGTCTTAGCCACTGGACCACCAGGGAAATTTCCCTGTGTCAGTTTAAAGTGTACAGTATATAATGATTTGACTTGCATCACGAAATGATTATCAAAATGTGTACTGAACACCCGTCATCTCCTATAGATACAAAATTATAGAAAAGGAAAAAAAAAGTTTTCCTTGGGATGAGAACTCAGCATTTACTTTCAACCACTTTCATGTATTAATACAGCAGTGTTAATTGTATTTACTATGTTCCTAAATGCTTTAAACATCTAGTCAAGGCTATGGTTTTTCCTGTGGTCATGTATGGATGTGAGAGTTGGACTGTGAAGAAGGCTGAGCACCGAAGAATTGATGCTTTTGAACTGTGGTGTTGGAGAAGACTCTTGAGAGTCCCTTGGACTGCAAGGAGATCCAACCAGTCCATTCTGAAAGAGATCAACCCTGGGATTTCTTTGGAAGGAATGATGCTAAAGCTGAAACTCCAGTACTTTGGCCACCTTATGAGAAGAGTTGACTCACTGGAAAAGACTCTGATGCTGGGAGGGATTGGGGGCAGGAGGAGAAGGGGACGACTGAGGATGAGATGGCTGGATGGCATCACGGACTCGATGGATGTGAGTCTGAGTGAACTCCGGGAGAGGATGATGAACAGGGAGGCCTGGCGTGCTGCGATTCATGGGGTCGCAAAGAGTCGGACACAGACTGAACTGAACTGAAACACTTTAAAAATAGATATTTTGGTTTTTTGATGGACCTGCTGAATCAGAATCTTGGGGAGTGGGCTTCAGCCATCTGTAGTTTTATTTTAAAAGTATCTTAAGGCTTCTTGGATGCACCAAGTCAAGACCCACTATTCCAGAATCATACAATGTGAAATAGTGAAAGAGACCATCTATATCTAGATCATTTCTGTACTTTAATGTGTAAGGAAATCAGCCAGTACATTTCCATGCAGTTAATTTGCCTTCATCTAAAACTCACCTGGCTTCCCAGGTGGCTCTGTGGTAAAGAATCTGCCTGCCACTTCAGGAGATGTGGGTTCAGTCCCTGGGTCAGAAAGATCCCCTGGAGAAGGAAATGACAACTCACTCCCGTATTCTTGCCTGGAACATCCCATGGACAGAGGACTCTGGCATACTGCAGTCCATGGGGTCTCAGAAGAGTTGGACATGACTGAGCGACTAAACAACAACTCACCTGCCTCCCCCATGCTCACCTTCTCACTGTTTCTTCCAACACCCAGCTCCTTCCCACCTCTGTACCCTTACTCAAGCTATTCTTCCCGAAAACATTTTTCTGCATCTGATGCTGCTAAAAACAGCATGATCCTACCTCCCCCACGTGGTTTCAGATTCTCTCATGCCCATATTTGTCTCTCTTCAGAACTTCACTGCTCTGTTTATGTGGTAACAGCTCACTTGTTGTACTCTGTTCTGTGTTTCAAATATTATCTTATTATCCAACTCGGTGTTTCAAGACTGGGTACCCAGAGTATGCTTTAACTCAGATTTCCTAACCTTGGCACTATTGACATTTTGGGCTGGAAAGTTTCCTGTTGTGGGGCTCTGTCCTGGGTAGTGTAGAATATTATTTAACAGCAACCTGGCCTCTGCTCAACTAGAGCCAGCAACACCCCTCCTCCCCGTTGTGACCCAGAGTATCTCAAGACATAGCCGAATGTCTCCTGGGGCACAGTTACCGTCAGCTGAGAACCACTACTGTAACTCAGTTACTTTGTCTGCACTGCTGAAGCAGGGGAGTGGATTCAAATCCACACTGAGTGCAACCACATAAATCTAAATAGCCCTCCAAAAATAAGCAGGTACAGTTGTGCATTTCCTTTGTGTTGGCCAGAGAGGAGCCAGGCCTGGGACCTGGCTGAACTAAGGCATTGCAGCCTGTGGTTCTACCCAGCAGTCCCTTCAGGTGATACTGATACCGTGGGTTTGGGCAAAACTAGACAGTCAGTCCAAAGAAGGCGATGGCACCCCACTCCAGTACTCTTGCCTGGAAAATCCCATGGACGGAGGAGCCTGGTGGGCTGCAGTCCATGGGGTCGCAAAGAGTCGGACACGACTGAGCGACTTCACTTTCACTTTTCACTTTCATGCATTGGAGAAGGAAATGGCAACCCACTCCAGTGCTCTTGCCTGGAGAATCCCAGGGATGGGGGAGCCAGGTGGGCTGCCGTCTATGGGTTCACACAGAGTTGGACACGACTGAAGCGACTTAGCAGCAGCAGATGGTCAGTCATTTGTTGATTTGATTGAACTCCTGGAAAAGGAGCTCCTTTCTCTACAGTCTGTCCTGTCCTTCTCTCTGCCTGAGTGCCCAGGGGCTCTGTGGTCCAAGTGAATGATTTTTGACATAAAAATGGACTCAGAACCTTAGTCTGCAAAGTTTACGAAATGCAGCTCATAAATGCAGCTCGTATGGGTCTGCTCACCACTTTTTAAAAATATATATTTATTTATTTGGCGGCATTGGGTCTTATTGGTGGCACACGGGATTGCCCCTGTGGGGCACTGGCTCTGGGTGTGGCATGTCGGCTCAGAGCACACGGGCTCAGTAGTTGGAGCTGCGGGCTTAGTTGGCGTCTTGGTTCCCTAACCAGGGATCAAACCTGTGTCCCCTGCATTGCAAGGCAGATTCTTAACCACTGGCCTACCAGGTAAGTTCCTGGTGACTACCTTTTGACCAAATGAATAAGTGCAGTATTTTTCATATTTCACAAAATTGATTTTTCCCTTTTCCAGGAAGTTGGTGAGTTTTTTTTTTTTTTTAATATTTCAGGGCATGTTTCCTTATTTAACATCTGTGATTTTAAAAGTTTCTTCATATGAAGTAGGAAAATTGATCTGGATTAAAAGTCACTGACTATGATATATCCCAGACTCTCATCCTCTCAGCTCATGTAGTAACAGCTGGCCCAGTAACTGAAGACTTTTAACTCCAGATCTGGGGCTCTTGCTGCCATATCACACTCTTCTCAATGGAAAGATTTTGTCAGCCAAACAGGTTGGACTCTCCTGCGAAGAACTGCAAGAAAAATTACACAACTAAATGATAAACGATGATTTCTTATAAACAAAGTTTTAATAAATTTAAAGTACCTTATATTGCCTTGGAAGTGGCTCCAACATTCTTTGAAATTTGTCCTATTAAAAGAAATACAATAAGCAGTCCATAGCTAGTTTTGAGATAGTAAAATCTGATGTAAATGTATGTAATAATTTAAACTTAATAAATTTATTTTGATTTAAGTGAATTTAATAGGTGGCAGTAGTGGTAAAGAACCCACCCGCCAATGTAGGAGATGTAAGAGACAAAGGTTTGATCCCTGGGTTGGAAAGATCCCTGGAGGAGGGCATGCAACCCACTCCAGTATTCTTGCCTGGAAAATTCCATGAACAGAAGAGCCTGGTAGGCTACAGTCCGTGGGGTTGCAAAGAGTTGGACAAGACTGAAGTGACTTAACACAGCACAACAGTACTAAAACTTCCTGAGATGTTAAGTGTTAATGGCTATTAGTGAAACTTACTTTTTATTAAAAATGATCTGTATGTGAAAATACATATAATAACAAGGATACGTGGGGGAAAAGGATATTAAATCATAACCATAATACAACAGTTAACTTGTGCATAGAAAAAAGGATTAGCTAGAAAAGACCAAACTATATCACATGGTTGATAATTCACATGGGAATATCAGTAATTCCTTCTATATATTTTCCAAGGTTTATGTACTTTCTAATATTTCTGTAATAAGTTTGTAATTTTTTAATCGTAGAAAATGGCTTTTAATCCTTAGACATAAACTTACATATTTTATATAATTGCTATTAATAATTTATATAATTGCTATTAATGAGAATAAAGTTTATACTTTGCTTTTTTGACTTATAAATATATTTCCATAGTTCAAGCCTTAAAATTACTTAAGCTGAATAATATAAACTTTCTACAATGCATAAAAGAAGCTATTAACAGTAATGATCTTGGGAACAGGAACCAGCCCTCACGTTTTATGTCTTTATACTTTCTGCACTTTACCATGTGCATTTATTACTCATCTAATAAATAAATGCTAATGCTTACGTGTTTGTTTCTACTTATCTACCTATTGTTTACTAAAGTAGTAAATTTATATCTTACTTCCATAATGCTAGACATATAAAGATAGCCCTGAGTTTTCATAATTATAGAAAATACTGCAGAGAGATGTTCTGGTGTAGTTTTTTTCTTTGGATCACTAATCCTAAATGAGGTCAAAGGCTATCTCAGTTCACTGGCTCCCTGTGGCTGTTGCCATTGTGAACTCTAGAGTGGTTGAATCAATTTATCCTGCCATCATAAGGATATGCAGGTATTGGTTTCACCCATAGTATCATCACCATTAGGTACTGGACATGATTACAACTTTTTAAGTGCTGTGGTGAAGGTGGATCACAGAGAGCTATCAGCTATCTATAGAACTCTTTTTGTGCATGTGGATTGCAGTTGTAGTTTATCTTTTCTGTGAATCCAGAGAAGCATATAAAAATTTTCAAAACCTTTCTCCCCCATTTCTTATTTCTTGAATAAATAGAATCAAGCTATAGAAGTAGCCTGGGGTCACCAACCTGCATTCTTGAGCTGGGTGGAAGGCAGACATTTTAGTGATGAAGGTGAAAATGTGGCTGAAATTAACAGACAAGTTGGTCAGAAACTTGGACTCTCAAATGGGGCACAGGTAAGCACAAAATGTGATGACAATGACTTTTTAAAATGTTATATAACAAAAGAAATAAAAGATCAGATGTATGTTGTAGGGAGGTAAGAGGCCACCTAACTAGTGAGCTACTATAACCAGTCTAAGATATTCAGGTTATATATACTGCCTGTCACATGCTCTGTTAAGTCATTGTCTGATAGTCTCCCGTACTCTCTGGTTGATTTTCTAGTCTACCTTTTATTGTACTCAGTTTCCAGGTTCCCTAATTTGTTCAGTTATTTATGAATTATTCAGTTTTACTTACTGTGTTAGATCGTAAACTCCAAAGCTTAAGGACTCATGTCGTCTCCCCTTTATCATATTCACCAGTTTGTGTTTTTAAATATTTTAAACTGCAGAAGTAATACATATTCAGTACAGATATTTTACAGTTGAAAGTAAAAAATGTTTTTCTCTTTCTCTAACCCCAGCCTCCAAATGAGTGTGTACTATGGGGTCTCACTAGACCGTTAGGATTTAAAGAAGGAGATCATAGATATTTTCTGCAATTTTTCCCCCACAAACTGTATCAGAGATCCTTTCCACATGTTAAGATAATGTGCGTTGAGCATCTCTGTATATGTATGAAATGAAAAATCTCTTTGCGGGTGTGGCGGGGGGGCACAGTGCAGCATGTGGGACCTTAGTTTCTCAGCCAGGGGTCAGATGTGCGGCACCTGCAGGGGACGCATGGAGCCCTAACCACTGGACTGCCAGGGAATCCCCAGAAGTGAAGTAGATTTTCAAAACTGAATCGCCAAGTCTAGGGTGCCACACATTTAAAAATTTGATAAAGGGAGCTAAATTGCTTTCTATTACCAGTTTCTCATGAAATAGGTGGCGCTAGTGGTAAAGAACCCACCTGCCGATTCCAGAGACTCCGTGGGCCCAGAAGATCCCCTGGAGGAGGGCATGGCACCCCACTCCAGTTTTCTTGCCTGGAAAATCCCACGGACAGAGGAGCCTACAGTCCATAGGGTCGCACACAGTTGGACATGACTGAAGCGGCTTAGCACGCACACACCAGTTTCTCAAAATAAGTTTTAACTTATTTTGAACACAGGCTAGTTTGGTTCACACACGTTTCTGACAATGAGAATAAGCCACTGATGAGAAAGCCATTGGCCTAGCACTAATCTTTTGCTTACCTTAAATTTTTGCTGGAATCTTAAAACTTTAGCACCAGAGTGGCCTTACAAATCACTGACTTTGCTGCCTTGTTCTTCAAACCTAGGGAATGGACTGTTTCCCCAGGGTTCCATAGCAAGTCATAATTCTGCTCTCTGAGTATATGGCACTTCTCTTGGGGAAATATCATCATCTTACTCTTGGTCTTGATGTCTTCATCTGAACCCTGAACAGTCCTGCTTGTTTTTAATTCCCATTTGCCTCAAGGTGAATTTGCTGTCTAATTGGCTGCACATTCCCTGTGTGTATTGCAGCGGCCCCACTAAGGCACGGTGCCCCAGTCATGGACGGGAGCAGGAAGTGGACTGGCTTGACCAGACACTAGCTGCTCTTTATGCCTCCTCAGAGTCACGCCTTCCAGTAGTGTGTATGTGGGAGGCGCCGAGGGGAACAACTGTGTATGTGGGCAAGCCGCTCGGGGAAGTTCTCCAACCCACAGAAGCGAGAGGGAGCATTTACTCCTCAGGGGCTCTGGATTTTACTCTCTAATCCCCAGAAATGCCCACAGAAGTGGAAAGAAAGTGAATGGGTTCCAGATTCCTGAGAGACACCAACCTTCCTGTGTCTCTCTAGACTCGAGTGACAGAGTATTTGTTTCACTATATTTTTAGCTGTGAATGATTATACTTCTGAATAATTCTAAATGATTGGTTCTGATCTCTATNGAAAGAAAGTGAATGGGTTCCAGATTCCTGAGAGACACCAACCTTCCTGTGTCTCTCTAGACTCGAGTGACAGAGTATTTGTTTCACTATATTTTTAGCTGTGAATGATTATACTTCTGAATAATTCTAAATGATTGGTTCTGATCTCTATTTCAGTGTGTTACTTTTCCAGAAGCATCATGGCTTGAAGTTAAGTTGCAGAACATCTAGAAACAATAGTATTTATATACTACATCAAGCCATGACTTGATGACATCATTGTTTTTCTTCTATTTTTTAACTTACATTTTTATCTTTAAATGGTTATGTTTATATTTTTTTTAAAAAAACATGCATTGTGCTAGGATGTATTTTCCTTTATTTTATAGTTG
>SJYV01051105.1:0-11397 GCA_006410875.1 Neotragus pygmaeus
GACCACGGCACACAGCCCGGACCTCGGCGAAGGGCGACCGAGGCACACAGCCCGAAACTCAGTGAAGGGTGACCGCATCACACAGCGCGGAACTCGTGACTAGCTGACCACAGAACACAGGCCGGACGACGGAGGGTGACCGTGGCACTCATGCCGTACCTAAGTGCAGGGTGACAGCTGCACTTAGGTTGGAACTGGGCGCAGGGTGACCGTGGCACACAGGCCGGACCTCGGCACAGGGCCACCGTGGTACACAGGCCGGACCTTGGCGCAGGGTGACTGCGGAAAAGAGGCCAGACATCGGCTCAGGGCAACTGCGGCATACAGCCTGGACCTCAGCACAGGGCGACAGCGGCACATAGGCCGGATTTCGGCGCAGGGAGACTGTGGCACACAGGCCGGACATCGGCCCGTGGCACCCAGAACAGACAACAGCGCAGGGCAACTGCGGCACACAGCCTGGACCTTGGTGCAAGGCTACCGTGGCAGACAGCCCAGAACTCAGTTCAAGGCTACCGTGGCACACAACCCAGACCTTGGCACAGGGCCACCATGGCACACAGCCCAAACTCAGTGAAGGGCGACCGCGGCACACAGCCCAAAAAGCTGTGCAGGGCCACTGTGGAACAGAGCTTGGAACTCGTCGCTAGCCAACCGCGAAACACAGCCCAGACCTCCGCACTGGGCAAACGCGACACACAGGCCGGACCTTGGCACATGGTGAGCGCGGCACACAGCCTGGAAATCTGTGCAGGGCGACCGGGGTACAGAGCTCGGAACTTGTCGCTAGCCGACCGTGGAACATAGCCCAGACCTCGGCACAGGGCGACCATGTCAAACAGGATGCAACTCGTCTCCAGCCGATGGTGGAACACAGCCCAGACCTCGGCACNAGCCTGGAAATCTGTGCAGGGCGACCGGGGTACAGAGCTCGGAACTTGTCGCTAGCCGACCGTGGAACATAGCCCAGACCTCGGCACAGGGCGACCATGTCAAACAGGATGCAACTCGTCTCCAGCCGATGGTGGAACACAGCCCAGACCTCGGCACAAGGCGACCGCGGCACACATGACGGACCTCAGCTCAGGGTGACCACGGCACACGACATGGACCTCAGCTCAGGGTGACCGTAGCACACAATCCGAACCTCAGTGAAGGGCAACCACGTCACACAGCCTGGAACTCGTTGCTAGCCAACCGTGGAACACAGTCCGGACGTCGGAGCAGGGTGACCATGACACTCAGGCCGGACCTCAGCACAGGGCGACAGCGGCACAGAGGGCGGACCTCGGCGCAGGGCGACCGCGGCGCACAGGCTGGACTTTGGCACAGGGCCACTGTGGCACAGAGGCCAGACCTTAGCGCAGGGTGATTGCAGAACGCAGGCCGGACATCACTCAGGATGATCACGGCATACAGCCCGGACATCAGTTCAGGCGACCGTGGCACACTGCGCAGACTTCTTGAGAAGGCTACCGTGGCACACAGCCTGGAACATGGGAAAGAGGAAACGTGGGACAGAGACGGACAGAGGTCGCAAGCTGAGGGTGGTACACAGGCCGGACCTCATCACAGGGCGACCGCTGCACACAGCCCAGACCTGGGGAGATGGCGACCTCTGCACACAGCCCGGACTTCGGAACAGGGCGACCGTGGCACACAGCCCGGACCTCTGCAGAAGGCTACATCAGCACACAGCCCAGACCTCGGAACCGGGTGACTGTGGCACCCAGCCCGGATCTCGGCACAGCAGGAAGGCAGCACAGAGCCCAGAACTCGTCGCAATCCGAGGGCAGAACACAGCCTGGATTCAGTGCAGGGCGACCACGGCACACAGTCCGAACCACAGTGAAGAGCGACCGAGGCACACAGCATGGACATCGGCACAGGGCGACCCTGGCACACAGCTCCGACCTCGGGACATGGCGACCATGGCACACAGACCGGACATCTGTGCATGGCAACTGCGGCACACCGCCTGACCTCGATGCAAGGCTATCGCGGCACACAGCCCAGAACTCGGTTCAAGGCTACCGTGTAACACAGACCAGACCTGGGCACAGAGAGACCGCTGCACACAGCCAAAACCTCAGTGAAGGGCGACCACAGCACACAGCCCAAAAATCTGTGCAGGACCACCATGGCACAGAGTTTGGAACTCGTCGCTAGACAACCGCGGAACAGAGCCCAGACCTCCACACTGGGTGACCGCAGTACACAGGCCGGACTTCTTCTCGGGGCGAGCGCGGAACACAGCCCGGCAATCTGTGCAGGGCGACCGGGTTACAGAGCTTGGAACTTGTCGCTAGCCGAACGCAGAACACAGCCCGAACCTCTGCGTAGGGCGACCATGGCAAACAGGATGGAACTCATCTCCAGCCAACGGCAGAACACAGCCCGGACCTCAGCACAGGGCCACCGCGGCACACAGGCCGGACCTCTGCACGGGGCGAGTGCAGCACACAGCCCGGAAATCTGTGCAGGGTGACCGGGGTACAGAGCTCGGAACTTGTCGCTAGCCGACCACTGAACACAGCCCTGAACTTGGCACAGGGCGACCATGGCACACAGCCCAAACTTCAGTGAAAGGCGACCGCGGTACACAGCCCAAAAATCTGTGCAGGGCCACCGTGGCACAGAGCTTGGAACTCGTTGCTCGCCATCCACGGAACACAGCCAGGACCACCGCACTGGGCGACCGTGGCACACAGGCCAGACCTCTGCGCGGGGCGAGCACGGCACACAGCCCAGACCTGGGCGCAGGCGCCTGCGGCACATATCCCGACCTTCTGTGAAGGTCGACTGTGGCACACAGCCTGGAACTCATAGCTAGACGACCGCAGAACACAGCCCGGATTTCGGGGCAGGGTGAAGGTGGCACACAGTCTGAACCTCAGCAGAGGGTGACAGCAGCACACAGGCTGGACGCGGCACAGTGTGACTGTGGCTCACAGGCCTAACCTCGGGGCAGGTCGCCTGCGGAACACAGGTCGGATTTCGGCTCAGGCCGACCAGGGCAAGAGCCTGGACCTCGGCTCAGGGTGACCGCGGCACACAGCCCGAACCTCAGTGAAGAGCGACCAAGGCACACAGCATGGGCCTCGGCACAGGGTGGCCCTGGCGCACATCACGGACCTCAGGAGATGACGACCGCAGCACACAGCCTGGACCTCAGTGAAGGCTGACTGCGGCACACAGCCCGGAAATCTGTGCAGGGCCACCATGGCACAGAGCACAGAACTCGTCGCTAGTCAACCGCGGAACACAGCACGGACCTCGGCACAGGGCGACCACAGCACACAGGCCGGACCTCGGCACAGGGCGACCGCAGAACACAGCCCAGAAATCTGTAAAGGGAGCCCACGGCACAGAGCCCGAACTTCAGTGAAGGGCGAACGCAGAATACAGCCCGGAACTTGTCACCAGCCAACCGCGGAAAACAGTCCGGACCTCGGCTCAGGGTGACCGCCGAACACAGCCCAAAAATCTGTAAAGGGAGCCCGCGGCACAGAGCCCGTAACTCGTCACTAGCCGACCACGGAACACAGCCCAGAACTTGGCAAGGGGACCACGGGAAACAGGCCGGACTTCGTCGCAGGGTGACCATGGCACACAGCCCGGACCTTGGCAAAGGGCGACCGTGGCACACAGCCTGTAACTCATTTCTAGCTGACTGTGGAACACAGCCTGGATTTTGGCAGTGTGACCGCATGAACACAGGCCAGACCGAGGCACAGGGCGACCGCGACACACATCAAGGACATCCAGCAGGGTGACCACTGCACACAGCCTGAACCTCAGTGAAGAGCGACTTCAGCACACATCACGGACCTTGATGCAAGGCAACCCTGGCACACAGCACGGACCTCGACCGAAGGCATCCGTGGCACACAACCTGAAAATTGGCACACGGCGACTGCGGCACACAACACGAACCTCAGTGAAGGGCGACTGTGGCACACAGCATGGAACTCGTCACTAGCTGACCGTGGAACACAGCCCAGACCTCGGCGCAGGGTGACTATGGCAAACAGCCCGGACCTTGTCGCTGGGCGAACAAGGCACAGAGCCCGGACCTCCACGAATGGCGACCAAGGCACACAGCCCGAAACTCAGTGAAGGCTGACAGTGGCACAGAGCATGGAACACGTCGCTAGCCGACCGCAGAACACAGTCAGGACCTCGGTGCAGGGCGACCACGGAAACCAGGCCAGACCTCATTACAGGGTGATCACGGCACACAGCCCTGACCTCGGGGAAGTGCGACTGAGGCACACAGCCCGAAACTGAGTGAAGGGCGACCGCGTCACACAGCCCGGAACTCGTCGCTAGCCGACTGCAGAACACAGCCCGGACCTTGGCGCAGGGTGAAGGTGGCACACAGTCCGGAACTCAGTGCAGGGTGACAGCAGCACACAGGCCGTATCTCAGCACATGGCAACCGTGGCACACAGGCTGGACTTTGGGACAGGGTGACCGCGGAACACAGGCCGGATTTTGGCTCAGGGCGACCGTGGCAAAAAGCCCGGACCTCGGCTCAGAGCGACCATGGCACACAGCCCGAACCTCAGTGAAAAGCAAACAAGGAACACAGCATGGCCCTCGGCACAGTGCAACCCTGGCACACATCAGGGAATTCAGGAGATGGCGACCGCAGCACACGGCCCGGACACCAGTGCAGGGTGACTGCGAAACACAGCCCGGAACTCGGAGCAAGGCTACCACAGCCCACAGCCCGGACCTCAGTGCAGGTCGCCCATGGCACACAGCCGGAACCTCAGTGAAGGCAGACCGTTGCACACAGCCCGGAAATCTGTGCAGGGCGACCGTGGCACAGAGCTCAGAACTGGTCACTAGTCAACCGTGGAACACAGCACGGCCCTCGGCACAGGGCGAATGTGGCACACAGCCCAAACCTCAGTGAAGGGTGACCACGGCACACAGCCCAAAAATCTGAGCATGGACACTGTGGCACAGAGCTTGGAACTCGTCACTAGCCAACCGCAGAATGCAGGCCGGACCTCCACACTGGGGACCGCGGCACACAGTCCGGTCCTCTGCGTGGGGTGAGCAAGGCACACAGCCCAGAAATATGTGCAGGGCAACCGAGTTACAGAGCTGGAAACTTGTTGCTAGCCGACCGCGGAACACAGCCCGGACCTCGGCGCAGGGCGACCATGGCAAACAGTATTGAACTCGTCTCCAGCCGATGGCGAAACACAGCTTGGACCTTGGCACAGGGCGATGGCAGCACACAGGCCAGACCTCAGTGCAGGGTGACTGTGGCACACAGCATGCACCTCGGCTCAGGGCGAGCGCGGCACACAGCCCGAACCTCAGTGAAGGGCGACCGTGGCACACAGCCTGGACTTCTTGAGAAGGCTACCGCGGCACACAGCCCGGACATTTGTAAAGAGGAACCATGGCACAGAGCCTTGAACAGGTCGCAAGCCGAGGGCGGAACACAGGCCGGGCCTCGGCACAGGGTGACCAAGGCACACAACTCAGACCTGGGGAGATGGCGACCTTGGCATACAGCCCGGAACTTGGAACAGGTCAACCACGGCACACAGCCCAGACCTCGGCACAGAGGGAACGCGGCACAGAGCCCGGAACTCGTCGAGAGCCGAGGGCCAAAAACAGCTTGGCTCGGTGCAGGGTGACCGTGGCACACAGCCCGAACCACTCTGAAGAGCAACCAAGGCACACAGCACTGACCTGAGCACAGGGAGCCCTGGCACACAGCACCGACCTCAGGACATGGCGACCGTGGCACACAGACTGGACATCGGTGCAGGGCAACTGCAGCACACAGCACGGACCTTGGTGCAAGACTACCACGGCACACAGCTCGGAACTCGGTTCAAGGCTACTGTGGCACAGAGCCCGGATCTCGTCGCCAGTGCACCGCGGAACACAGCCCAGAACTCTGCGCAAAGCTACCGCTGCACACAGACCAGACATCGGCGCAGGGCGACCGCAGAACACAGCCCAGAAATCTGTACAGGGAGCCCGCGGCCCGTAACTCATCACTAGCCGTCCATGGAACACAGCCCTGACCTCGGCCCAGGGCGACCACAGCAAACAGGCCGGACCTTGGTGCAGGGTCACCACGGCACACAGCCCAGACCTTGGCGAAGGGTGACCATGGCACACTACCAGAAACACAGTGTAGGGTGACCGCGGCACACATCCAGTAACTCGTTTCTAGTTGAAAGCAGAACACAGCCTGGATTTCGGCACAGGGCGACCACGGACAACAGGCCGTACCAAGGCACAGGGCGACTGCGGCACAAGCTCAAAAATCTATGCGGGGCAACAGTGGCACAGAGCTTGGAACTCGTCACTAGCCAACTGCAGAACACAGCCCGGACCTCCGCACTGGGCGACCGTGGCACACAGGTCGGACCTCTGCACTGCACACAATCTGAACTTCAGTGAAGGGCGACTGTGGCACACAGCCCAGAACTCATCACCAGCTGACCGAGGAACACCGCCCAGACCTTGGCGCAGGGCTACCATGGCACACAGCCCGGACCTCAGTGAAGGGCGAATGCAGAACACAGCCCGGAACTTGTCGCCAGCCAAACCTGGAACACAGCATGTACCTTGACGCAGGGCGACTGCTGAACACAGCCCAGAAATCTGTACAGGGAGTCCGCGGCACAGAGCCCGTAACTTTTCACTAGCCGACCACGGAACACAGCCTGGACCTGGCGCGGGGGACCATGGCAAACAGGCTGGACTTCATCGCAGGGCGACCATGGCACACAGCCCGGACCTTGGTGAAGGGTGACCGTGGCACACTGCCCGAAACACTGTGAAGGGCAACAGTGGAACACATCTAGTAACTCGTTTCTAGCCGACTGCAGAACAGCCCGGATTTCGGCACAGGGCAAACACGGAACACAGGAGGGACCGAGGCACAGGGTGACTGCGGCACACATCAAGGGCATCGAGCAGGGAGACTGCTGAAAACAGCCTTAACTTCAGTGAAGGGTGACGGCATCACACTGCTTGAAACTCAGTGAAGGGAGACCGCAGCACACATCCTGGATCTCGATGCAGGGCAACCCTGGCACACAGCACGGACCTCGACTGAAGGTGACCGTGGCACACAGCCCGGAACTTGGCGCAGGGTGACCGCGGCACACAGCCCGAACCTCATTGAAGGGCGACAGAGGCACACAGCATGGAATTCATCACTAGCCGACCGTGAAACACAGCACGGACTTCGGCGCAGGGCAACCGCAGCACACAGGCCAGACTTCGATGCAGGGCGACCACGGCACACATCCCAAACCTCAGAGAAGGGCAACTGCGGCACACATCCTGGACCTTAAGGCAAGGCGCCCCTCGAACCCAGCACGGATGTCGGCAGATGTTCACTGCGGCACACATCCAGGACCTCGTCACAGTGTGACCGTGGCACACAGGTCGGACTTCAGCTCAGGGCAACCACGGCCACAGCCCGGACCTCGGTGCAGGGTGACCGCGGCACACAGCCCGAACCTCAGTGAAGGGCAACTGCAGCACACAGCTCACAAATCTGAGCAGGGCGACCATGGCACAGTGCTCAGAACACATCACTAGCCAACCCCGAACACAGCCCGGACCACGGCACAGGGCGACCGTGGCACACAGGCCATACCACGGCACAGGGCGACTGCGGCACATAGGCCATACCATGGCGCAGGGTGACTGTGGCACACAACACGGACCTCGGCGCAGGGTGACGGCCGCACACAGCCTGAAATTCAGTGAAGGGCGACTGTGGAACAGAGCTCAGAAATCTTCGCCAGCCAACCGTGGAACACAGCGCGGACCTTGGCGCAGGGTGACTATGGCAAACAGGCCGCAACCTGTTGCAGGGTGAGCAAGGTACACAGCCCAGACCTCCGCGAAGGGCGACTGAGGCACACAGCCTGAACTTCAGTGAAGGGCGACCGCGGCACACAGCCAAAAAATCTGTTCAGGGCAACCGTGGCACAGAGCTTGGAACTCGTCACTAGCCAACCGTGGAATACAGCCCGGACCTCCGCACTGGGTGACCGTGGCACACAGGCTGGACCTCTGCACAGGGCGAGGACAGCTGAGACCACGGCGCAGGGCGACCACGGCACACAGCCCGAATATCAGTGATGGGCGACTGTGGCACACAGCCCGGATCTCGTGGCCAGTGCACCGTGGAACACAGCCCGGAACTCTGTGCAAAGCTATGGCTGCACACAAACCAGACTTTGGCGCAGGTTGCCCACGGCACACAGCCCAAATCTCAGTGAAGGTTGACCATGGCACAATGCCTGGAAATCTGTGCAGGGCGACCATGGCTCAGAACTCGTCGTTAGCCAACCGCGAAACACAGCACGGACTTCGGAACAGGGCGACCACGGCACACAGGCCAGACCTCAGCACAGGGCAACCGCAGAACACAGCCCGAACCTCAGTGAAGGGGGAATGCAGCACAGAGCCTGAAACTCATCTCCAGCTGACCGCAGAACACAGCCCGGACCTCGGCTCAGGGCAACCGCAGAACACAGCCCAGAAATCTGTACAGGGAGCCCGTGGCCCATAACTCATCACTAGCCGACCACGGAACACAGCCCTGACCTCGGCCCAAGGCAACCACAGCAAACAGGCCGGACCTTGGTGCAGGGTCACCATGGCACACAGGCCAGACCATGGCGAAGGGTGACCATGGCACACTGCCCGAAACACAGTTTAGGGTGACTGCGGCACACATCCAGTAACTCATTTGTAGTTGAAAGCGGATCACAGCCTGGATTTCGGCACAGGGCGACCACTGACAACAGGCCATACTGAGGCACAGGGCAACCACGGTACAAAGCTCAAAAATCTGTGCAGGGCAACCGTGGCACAGAGCTTGGAACTCGTCGCTATCCAACTGTGGAACAGAGCCCGGACCTCCGCAATGGGTGACCGTGGCACACAGGTCGGACCTCTGCACTGCACACAGTCTGAACTTCAGTGAAGGGCGACTGTGGCACACAGCCCAGAACTCATCGCCAGCTGACCGAGGAACACTGCCCGGACCTTGGCGCAGGGCTACCATGGCACACAGCCCAAACCTCAGTGATTGGTGACTGCAGCAAACAGCCCAGAAATCTGTGCAGGGCGACAGAGGCACAGAGCCTGGAAGTCGTCGTTAGTCGACTGTGAAACACAGCCAGGACCTCGACGCAGGGCAACGACGGAAAACAGGCCGGACCTCATCGCAGGGTGACCACGGCACACAGCCCGGACCTCGGCGAAGGGCAACCGAGGCACACAGCCTGAAACTCAGTGAAGGGTGACCGCGTCACACAGCCCGGAACTTATCGCTTGCCGACCACAGAACACAGCCCGGACCTCTGTGCAGGGTGAAGGTGGCACACAGGCCGGACCACAGCGCAGGGTGACAGCAGCACACAGGCCGGACCTTGGCTCTGTGCGACCGTGGCACACAGGTCGGACCTCACAGCAGGGTGACCGCAGAACACAGGCCGGATTTCAGCTCAGGGCGACCGGGGCAAGAGCCTGGACCTTGGCTCTGGGTGAACGCGACACACATCCCGAACCTCAGTGAAGAGCGACCGAGGCACACAGCATGCCCCTTGGCACAGGGCGACCCTGGCACACATCACGGACCTCAGGAGATGGCAACCGCAGCACACAGCCCGGACAACAGCGAAGGGTGACTGTGCAAGACAGCCCGGACCTCAGAGCCTGGCTACCGCAGCACACAGCCAAGACCTCAGCGCAGGTTGCCCACGGCACACAGCCCGAAACTCAGTGAAGGCTGACCGCAGCACACAGCCCGGAAATCTGTGCAAGACGACCGTGGCACAGAGCTCAGGACTCGTCGCTAGCCAACCATGGAACACAGCACGGACCTCGGCACAGAGCCACCGCAGCACACAGGCTGGAGCTCGGTGCAGGGCGACCACAGAGCACAGCCCGAACTTCAGTGAAGGGCAAATGCAGAACACAGTTCGGAACTCGTCGCCAGCCAAACGCGGAACAAAGCACAGACCTCGGCGCAGGGTGACCGCTGAACACAGCCCAGAAATCTGTACAGGGAGTCCGCGGCACAGAGCCCATAACTCGTCACTAGCCGATCACGGAACACAGCCTGGACCTGGCATGGGGGACCATGGCAAACAGGCCGAACTTCATTGCAGGGCGACCACGACACACGGCCCGGACCTTGGCGAAGGGCGTCCATGGCACACTGCCCAAAACACAGTAAAGGGCAACCGTGGCACACATCCAGTAACTCGTTTTTAGCCGACTGCAGAACACAGTCCGGATTTCGGTACAGGGCGAACGCGGAACACATGCCGGACCGAGGCACAGGGTGACCACAGCACACATCAAGGGCATTGAGCAGGGAGACCGCTGAAAACAGCCTTAACTTCAATGAAGGGTGACCGCGTCACACAGCTTGAAACTCAGTGAAGGGAGACCGCAGCACACATCCTGGACCTCGATGCAGGGCACAGAGCTTGGAACTCGTCGCTAGCCAACCGTGGAATACAGCCCGGACCTCCGCACTGAATGACCGTGGCACACAGGCCAGACCTCTGCACAGGGCGAGGACAGCACACAGCTGAGACCACGGTGCAGGGCGACCATGGCACATAACCCGAATATCAGTGATGGGCGACTGTGGCACAAAGCCCGGATCTCATCGCCAGTGCACTGCGGAACACAGCCCAGAACTCTGCTCAAAGCTACTGCTGCACACAGCCCGGACCTCGGTGCAGGTTGCCCATGGCACATAGCCTGAATCTCAGTGAAGGTTGACCACGGAACAATGCCTGGAAATCTGTGCAGGGCGACCGTGGCACAGAGCTCAGAACTCGTCGTTAGCCATCTGTGGAACACAGCACGGACTTCGGAACAGGGCGACCACAGCACACAGGACGGACCTCAGCACAGGGCGACCGCAGAACACAGCCCGAACCTCAGTGAAGGGTGAATGCAGCACACAGCCCGAAACTCGTCTCCAGCCCACCGCGCAACACAGCCCAGATCTCGGCGCAGGGCGACCGCAGGACACAGCCCAGAAATCTGTACATGGAGCCTGCGGCCCGTAATTCATCACTAGCCGACCACAGAACACAGCCCTGACCTCGGCCCAGGGCGACCACAGGAAACAGGCCGGACCTTGGTGCAGGGCCACCACGGCACACAGTCCAGACCTTGGCAAAGGGTGACCGTGGCACACTGCCCGAAACACAGTGTAGGGTGACCGCGGCACACATCCAGTAACTCATTTCTAGTCGAAAGTGGAACACAGCCTGGATTTCGGCACAGGGCGACCGCGGACAACAGGCCATACCGAGGCACAGGGCGACCGCGGCACACATCATGGACATCGAGCAGAGCGACCGC
>SJYV01051115.1:9378-22600 GCA_006410875.1 Neotragus pygmaeus
GTAACCATCTTTCTAAATTCTATATATATGCGTTAGTATACTGTATTGGTTTTTTTCTTTCTGGCTTACTTCACTCTGTATAATAGGCTCCAGGTTCATCCACCTCATTAGAATTGATTCAAGTGTATTCTTTTTAATGGCTGAGTAATACTCCATTGTGTATATGTACCACTGCTTTCTTATCCATTCATCTGCTGATGGACATCCAGGTTGCTTCCATGTCCTGGCTATTATAAACAGTGCTGTGATGAACATTGAGGTACATGTGTCTCTTTCAATTCTGGTTTCCTCGGTATATATGCCCAGTAGTGGGATTGCTGGGTCATAAGGCAGTTCTATTTCCAGTTTTTTAAGGAATCTCCACACTGTTCTCCATAGTGGCTGTACTAGTTTGCATTCCCACCAACAGTGTAAGAGAGTTCCCTTTTCTCCACACCCTCTCCAGCATGTATTGCTTGTAGACTTCTGGATAGCAGTCATTCTGATAATGAGTGATGTTGAGCATCTTTTCATGTGTTTGTTAGCCATCTGTATGTCTTCTTTGGAGAAACGTCTATTTAGTTCTTTGGCCCATGTTTTGATTGGGTCATTTATTTTTCTGGAATTGAGCTGCAGAGAAAGTCCTTTCTGTTCCTCTCCTCAATCCCACTTCTCCCCAACCTGTATTTAGGACAACATCTACCACCTGAATTATGTCACTTGCCTGTTTCTGAATATTTTACATATATTTACTCCCTTAATCCTCATGACATTCCATGAAGTATGTACTATCATCATCTCCAATTTATAGAAGTAGAAACAAAGACACAGAGAAGGTAAGTCATTTCTCCAAGTAGCACAATAAGGAAGAGATGGAGCAGGTATTTCAACCCAAGCAACTTGGTTCTGGAATTCAAGACTCCTAGGAGTTGTCCTTCTCTAGGCTCATCAAGGGTCCTAGAAACAACTGTGAAGGAGGCAGAGTGGATTCGTTTTTGCTTTGCTGTATTTTGTTCAGAGTATATGTTGGTTGTTTTGGAAACATGGATCTCAGTGTCTCTTTACCTTTTCAGGACTTCCTTACCTAGAATCTAAAGTCCCCTGATTCTCTGTAAGAGTCCTGGTCATTTTCTAATCAGTGTTATTTAAGTATTCACCTGCTTCCCTCCCCCAGCACACTCTCTTATTCATCTTTGTAGTTCTCACAGAATTGAGCACCCCAATTTGTATATACATTATCTTATTTATATATTAATATATGGTTTTATATTATACTTATTTTTACAGTTATATAATGCATATACATGCATATATATATATATATATATATATATGTTGTTGTTGTTTAGTGGCTAAGTCATATCCAACTTTTTGCTACCCCACGGACTGTAACCCACCAGGCTCTGCTATCCATGGGATTCCCAGACAAGAATACTGGAGTCGGTTGCCATTTCCTTCTCCAAGGGATCTTCCCAACCCAGGGATCAAACCCAGGCCTCCTGCATTGACAGGGGGATTCTTTACCACTGAGCCACCTGGGAAACCCACGTATATGTGTGTGTGTGTGTATATATATAGTATCTACCATATCTTAATTCAGTTCAACAATACAATGATCTGACTGTGCTCACTTTGCATGAGAACACCAAGCTATTTCACGTGCTTGAGTTTGACCAAACAGCCACATAAATATGACAGCACCCTCAGTTCATCACACATTGGAAAATATTCAGACTCTCTGAAGATCTCATGCTGTTTATCAAAACTCAATACTAAATTTAAGTCTTTCACATACACATGTTTTCTAATACATCTGCCCCATTTTTGAAACATCTGAGCTGTTTTACATCACATGCCACTTAGAAACAGGAAATGATTGCAACATGTTTTTTAAAATATAATATGCAGATATATTTTTGGGTTTCTAGAGCCTTCAAAACAAATAGTGACAGCTCACCAATTCCTTTCTGAAGGTACACGCATAGGCACATATGATTTTCTCACTGACAGCAGTCACTAAATCTAGTTAGAGACAGATTTTTCTGGGCTAGTGAGGGAGGGAAATACAGTTTCACAATTTCAAGAAAGGAACATAAAGCAAAATAGTTATGATAGAGGAATGGAACCAATACCTAAAAACTTAAGATGCTTAGGAATATTCTTTAACCCCCCCTCCCCACCAAATTATAACTTTTTTAAAAAGCTATAAGTTTATAAGAAAAAAAACTGAATATAGCAATTTCGAACATTATGCCCACACAGTTCTTAGTAAATCAAGGAAAAGCAAATTCTCATGCTCTTTTTAGAATATAGTAAGTCCCCCTACATGTGGAAGATTCCATTTCCAAAAGCTTGTTCTTAAGACCAATTTGTTCGAAAATCCAACAAAGTTAACCTAGGTACCCAACTAACACTAATGGCTACACAGTACTGTACTTTTCACACTAATAATACATACATAAAAGCAAAGAAACAAAAAAATCATTTTTAACCTTACAGTACAGTACCTTGAAAAGTATAGTAGTTCAGCACAATAGCTGGCACACGGGGGCTGGCACCCATGTTCACATCTTTGAAAGTTCACATCTTGAAGCTTAATATGTAGGGGATTTACTCTACTTATGAATCTCAAACTCTCATCAGCAAAAATTTCCAGTATCACTGGTGGAGGAATGTTTTATTTGTTAGAGAAAGAACATGAAGTATATTTCAAAAATAATCTAAACCTAGAATGGGGTGATATTGGTGAGAAGCTTGAAATATGATAAAACTTGGCATCTCATTCTAGTCCAGATCCTGCGGAATGTGGGTTCTTTCTTATTTTACCTTCCTTCTGCAATAATTGTTTCAGCCACCAAAAAGAGGCTGAGCTGGAAAAATCTCTTTTAAAAAGCTTCTTTTTTTTTTCAAAGTTGTTTCAGAAGAATCTGAACTTGGCAGCCTGTATTCCAAAAGTGCCTTTAAAAATCACAATTTGTGTGTTGACTCAAGTGGGATAATATACAGTACAATATTGGCTACATATATGTGATCCAAAAAATGAATTTGACTGCTCTCATTTTCTCTCTGATTATATTGATCAGCTATTTCCCTAAACCTATCTGGTGTTTAGAAAGTCATGTAGACATAGGGTAGGTGAAGACATCTTTGGGGTGAGGATGGCTTTAGTAAAGATGAAGATGACTTTAGTAAGTTAGTGCCTAAACAAGGATCAACAGAATTCTTTTTCCTCCTGTCATTGCTCACTTAATGACATGATTTTATTTTGACTACCCTATAAAGCCAAGGATATAGAAGGTTTTAATAATATGGATATTAAAAGCTAGCTTGGAATATTATTACTTTATGATCAGTGATCAATGAAGGAAATTCGTACACCTGAAAAGATGGTCTGTATCCCAGAGCTAATAGGAGAATAGATTTGTCTCATCGTTCTTGTCATTGTTCAGTTGCTAAGTTGTGTCTGACTCTTTGTGACTCCATGAACTGCAGCACACCAGGTTTTCCTATCCTTCACAATCTCTCATCATTTTAGGGATGACTCGATAATAACAGTACCATTCAGGCTCCCAAGGCTGGTTTAAACATTTGCTTTCACTGTTAAAATTATTGTTTGTATCATCTTAAAACAGAAATAATACAATTCTCTGCCATTTCAGAAATAGACCTCTATCGCTTCTAAACAATCACTAGTGAGAGCACTATTCTACAGATAAATAAAATTTATATTTAACTATTCAATAAATAGACCCCAGTCAAGATAAATAACAAAGATAGACTACTATGGGCTGAATTCTGGCCGTCCAAAATTCATATGTTGAGGCTCAAGCTCCCAATGATACTGTATTTGGAGATAGGACCTTTACTGAAATAAGCAATATTAAATATTATATGGTTAGGGCCCTGATTGAATAGGACTGGTGTCCTTGTAAGAAGAGGAAGAGAGAAATTCAGGTTCAGATTCTCTCTCTGTGTGTCTTTCTCTCTCTCTGCCTGTGAAGACATAGCAAGACTGTAAACCAGGAAGAGAGTCCTCATTGAGAACTGAATCAGCCGGCACCTTGATCTTGACTTCCAGCCTCCAGAAATGTAAGAGATACATTTCTCTTGATTAAACCACCCAGTCGACGGCATTTTGTTATGACAGCCTGAGCTGAATAATATAGACTCTAGCATGGGTGAAGAAAATCAGCATTTTTAAATTAGGATAAGGGAAGAATACTTCACAAAGTAGTAGGTGAATGTGCTTTTCAGGGTCTTCTTGCTCTTATTGTTTACTTGTTTGCTTTTCAGAAGTAGAGCTCTCTGTGTGGTCCAAGAGTAGATTATTCAATAAAAAGCAAGAAGCTAGTGTGTAACTGAAGAGAATGCAATAGCAACCCACTCCATTATTCTTGCCTGGGAACTCCCATGGACAGAAAAGCCTGGTAGGCTGTAGTCCATGAGGTCACTAAGAGTTGGACACGACTGAGCAACTTCACTTTCACTTTTCACTTTCATGCACTGGAGTAGGAAATGGCAAGCCACTCCAGTGTTCTTGCCTGGAGAATCCCAAGGATGGGGGAGCCTCGTGGGCTGCCATCTGTGGGGTCACACAGAGTCGGACACGACTGAAGCGACTTAGCAGCAGCAGCAGCAGTGGTGTAATTGACATATAACTCTTTTTTTTTTTCATTTTACTTTACAATATTGTATTGGTTTTGCCATACTTCAACATGAATCCGCCACGGATGTACATGAGTTCCCAATTCTGAACCCCCCTCCCTCCTTCCTCCCCATACCATCCCTCTGGGTCATCCCAGTGCACCAGCCCCAAGCATCCTGTATGTTCCTGAGAAGTCCAACCTGTGCTTTTGACCCTTAGATTAGCAGCTAGGCTTATGTCTCTTATTTACATTAGCCACTAACCCCTGGCCTTGTTTCCTTGGTCTANCCCTCCCTCCTTCCTCCCCATACCATCCCTCTGGGTCATCCCAGTGCACCAGCCCCAAGCATCCTGTATGTTCCTGAGAAGTCCAACCTGTGCTTTTGACCCTTAGATTAGCAGCTAGGCTTATGTCTCTTATTTACATTAGCCACTAACCCCTGGCCTTGTTTCCTTGGTCTAGCTCAAACTGCTCTTTGCAATTCCCCTGCAGGACCTGTTGAACCTGCTGAGGGTACTATACATTTACAAATCTCATGGGATTGCTGAAGATAGGGAAAGTACATCGATGTGAACCCTGCTGTTGTTTGAACCCTGATGTCAGATTCATTTTTATCTGCCCAGCTGGGAATACAATAAAAATGTTCTAGACAAAAAATAATATTTGCTTCTTGTCATAAGAGTCACCGCAGACAAAATAGCTGGGTCTGGGTGAGAACTGAAAGAGTCACAGCAGAATCACAAAGATAGGTATAGATTAACTAACAAACGTAAGATTTCTGGAGCACACACTATACAGTGGGCCCTCTGGAGGCATCAGTAAGTAGAATCCGACCCTGCATATGGTGTAGGATGACATCATGAAGTAGCACAGCACAAAATCAATCAATTTGTATTTATTCAACCCCAGCTATGCTCATGGCATCATACTTGATGCTATGGCATACACTCAATTTCTCTACATGCAAGTACACACACACACATACTAGCGATAAAAAAACAACAGCAAATTGAATGGAAAGCTGTTAAACTTACATGGAGACAATAATTCTTTACTCACAGCCTTTTGGGGATGAGGTTGTCGTTGTTTAGACTCTATGCTGTCTGACTCTTCGGGACTCCATGGACTGCAGCATGCCAGGTTCTCCTGTCCTTCACTATCTCCCACTTTGCTCAAATTCATGTCCCTTGAGTCAGGGATGGTATCTAACCATCTCATTCTCTGCCACATTCTTCTCCAGTCTTCAATCTTTCTCAGCATCAGGGTTTTTTCCAATGATGGTTTTTTCCAAATCTTTGCACCAGGTGGCCAGAAGTATTAGAGCTTCAGCACCAGTCCTTCCAGTGAATCTTCAAGCTGGATTTCCTTTAGGATTGACTGGCTTGATTTCCTTGCTGTCCAATGCACTCTCAAGAGTCTTCTCCAACACCACAATTGGGGGATAGGAAGTGAGGATTAAATGGAAATCAAAGTACTTCAGAGCTCCAGACAAACTTGGGCTTGACTCCCTTCTCTGCTGCTTATGAGATAAACTTAGATAGATAATTCCCCTTTCATTAACCCTCAACATCCTCATCTGGTAAGAAGGGATAATAATAGTAGCTTCACATGGTTGTTGAGAGGGTCTAATAGGATGATCTATGTAAAAGTGTTTAACACAACGCCTAGTATTTAGTAAGACTCAATTGTTGTCGTTCAGTTGCTAAGTCCTGTCTGACTCTTTTGTTGCCCTGTGGACCGTAGCCTGCCAGGCTCCTCTGTCCATGGGAGTGGGTTGCCACTTCCTCCTCCAGGGGGTCTTCCTGACCCAGGTATCGAACCTGTGTATCATCTCCTGCGACTCCTGCAATGCAGGTGGATTCTTTACCATTATGCCACCGAGGAAGTCCACAGACAGACATTCCGAAAACCAAATAGCACTAGAGGTCCCCAACAGATGCCATTCAGGAGTCCTACAGGATTTGATGTAATCAAATTCATGTGGAAATCCTATTAGCAGTCACTTCAGAATTTCTCTCACTATCACTGTCACAACTAGGTCCAGAACACCTCATCCTGTACCCGATGATTGGAGCAGCCTTCTGGCTGCTTTTTCAGTCTCTCTACTCTCCCCATTATACTCTGTCCCCATTAGCCAGAGCAATTCTTTTAAAACATAAATGAGACCATGACTCCCTTTACTAAAACCCTATTGTAGCTTCCAATTTTACTCACAATAAGACCTCCAATCCTTGTAACATCCTATGGGGCACTATGATCAGTTTGACTACTCTGAACCCCTTGTTTGCTAGTTCTTAATCTCATCATCTTCTTCTAAAAAAAAAAAAAAAATATATATNTGACAAGATGCCTAAGTTCTGGAAATCTAGCGCACAGCATGAAGGTTATAGTTAGCAAGACTGTGTTGTATATTCAAAGTTGCTAACAGACCTTATCACAAAATGTCCTCCCCAAATAAAAATGATAATTATGTGATAATGGATGTGTTAGCTAACACAAAAATGGTAATTATATTGTAGCATATAGGTAGGTATCAGATCAACAAGTTGTAAAATTTTATAGCTCAGTTATATCCCAGTCTTAAAAATCATTGTTACACATCCTAAACTTTAAAAAAGATATTTCGCTAACAAATATTTATTGAATTAAGTTAATTAGATTGAATCAGAACCTAACTGAATAGCATGTTGGTATATTTTAGAAAGGGCTATCAAAAAAGTAAGACTTTGTATCATTGGGCTTCCCTGGTGGCTCAGATGGTAAAGAATCTGCCTGCCAATAAAAGAGACCTGGGTTCAATCCCTGAGTCAGGAAGATACCTAGTAGAAAGAAGCACTACAGTCCATGGGACTGCAGAGTCCAACACGACTGAGTGACTTTCACTTTCACTTTGTATCTTTAGTCAGTATGGGTGGTGGTTTAGTCGCTCAGTCATGTCTGATGCTGTGACCCCATGGACTGTAGCCCACCAGACTTCTCTGTCCATGGGATTCTGCAGACAAGAATACTGGAGTGAGTTCCCATTTCCTTCTCCAGCACATCTTCTGGGATGGAACCAGGGATTAAACCCAGGTCTCTTGCATTGCAGGTGGACTCTTTATCAACCGAGCCACTAGGGAAGCCAATCATTGGCCAGTACAATATATGCTATTTGGGTTCAAATTCTATCTACATATCTTACATGCTTCCAGAACTTCATCAAATACATAATTCCCATAAATCTGTTTCTCTATTCTAACATGTAGATATTAATAATACAGTTGTCAGGATTAAATCTGTTGTTAGGCATTGAACATGATACTTGAAACACGAATGCTCTTAATAAATGCTTCTTTTTTTATTATTATTATGCCTTTATGTCACTGATCAGTCTGGTATGTGGTCATAATGCATGGCAGGCCTAAAGGGTAACTTAGGTCTTTAAGTGAATCATACCCCCAACTGCCAGTCACAAAGCTTCTCCTAAAGCTGAATTTTTAATGTCTGTCTGATCGTCATCATTTCCCTCTGGGTGTAATCTGTGATTAATTAACCTAAACTCAGACTGGATATTCAGGGACTATTGAATTTTGATCTTTTTCTGCCTTAGATTTGCCTTGGAGGTCAGGCATGCTAATAAAAGCCACACATTGGTTTTCACGTTGTCTCAGTGGACCTTCATGCCAACCATGGATATTAACATGTTTTATTAACCCTGACCAGAGAAAAGATCCTTCAAGGCAAAACATCAAGCATAAAATACAAGATTTTGACTCATCAGTCCCTTCCAGACAAAGCCCTTTCTAGTACAAAATATTGCCTCTCTTAGTTTGCATCAGATCCCTAGTGGTCCAGTGTTTAAGATTCCATGCTTCCAATGCAGAGGACACAGGTTCAATCCCTGGTCAGAGAGCTAAAATCTCACATGTTGTGCAGCCCAACCAAAAAATAAAAATAAATAAGTAAATAATTTAGGAGATCACATCTTACATGTCTTACCAAGATTTCTATCTTGAGATGTGTGGCCTAGGAAAGCCAATTGTGTGCACTTACCCCTGATCCTCGGTTGTTAAAGTGAAGCTGTATCCTGAGGCAGTTTCTGAAAAATAGCTGAAAATTTTTGACACATTTTCAGTTGAGAAGTGGGGTCTATGTTTCTTTCTTGCATCTGGGTGGGCTTATAACTGCTTTGACCAATAGAGTATGGCAGAAGTGACACTGTGTCACTTCTGAGTTTAGTCATAAAAGTCTGCGCATCTTTCACCTTACTCCCCGGAGAACACTTTTTGGGGTCCTGAATTCTCATGGCAGCCTTGTTAAGAGGAGACCCCTCCTGCTATATGCAGAGGGCAGAAACACTTTCTGGTGAGTAGTTCCAGGTGAAGCCAAACTTGAATTCCTCCAGCCCAGAAGTTGACATGTGAGTGAAGAAGCTTCCAGAAGACTCCTCCTCTCAACCATGCAGATCATCACTAGCTGTTCCACTATTCCCAACGAAGGCCTTAGATTTATGGATGGAGCAGATAAAAGTATCTCTGCTGTACTCAGTCAAAATTCCTGGTCTCCAGAACCTGTGGGCATAAAACAGTAGTTCTATACCACTGAATTAGAGGTGTTTTGCTTTCCAGCAGTAGTAACTGGAACATTTAATGTGAAACCATAGAGGTGGAAATTCACTGCAAAAAAGAAACATACTGTATGAAGGAGAAGCATGGAGGGATGCTATTACCAGGAAATCAGACTCAAGTGCTTACTGTACAGGTACCCAGCATCTCCTATCCTTATTTTCTTAGTACTTGCAAATGTTGTCATCTTCTCCTAATCCCCTGCCTCTATCTTGTTGTCTGATCGCTGATGCTATGCTGCTGCTGCTGCTAAGTCACTTCAGTCGTGTCCGACTCTGTGCGACCCCATAGACGGTAGCCCACCAGGCTCCCCCGTCCCTGGGATTCTCCAGGCAAGAACACTGGAGTGGGTTGCCATTTCCTTCGCCAATGCATGAAAGTGAAAAGTGAAAGTGAAGTCGCTCAGTCGTGTCCTACTCTGCAACCCCTAGACACCCCAAAGATAGCTCTCAGACAATTTCCCTGGTTAACTATATGTGAAATATATCTATCAGTGGGGAGGATTTTAACTGACAGTAGGAGAAATCTCTCCTACAGGGTAAGAAAGAAAAAGAGCCTAAGTTTGGGAAACCTCTGTTTATAAAGGTTACTCTTGAATTCTATTCTTTTGAAATAAGTATGAAAAAATAAGAAAAAACATTCAAAAAATTTTGGTAGAAAAAAAGATGCTTTATTAATTTGTCTTGCCAAATCATGCACAAAAATTTTTGATCCCTACAAGGCTCTGGATATTTAATCGCGCCTGCTATTGTCTCTTTGACCTGATATGTCTTCATAATATAACTGATGTGACAAAATATTTAAGGCTCTGCTACATGCTGTATTACTATATTTATTATTCATATTGCTGAAGCTAAAAAGTCAAAACACCATCAATTACGAAACTAAAAAACGAAGNTATTGTCTCTTTGACCTGATATGTCTTCATAATATAACTGATGTGACAAAATATTTAAGGCTCTGCTACATGCTGTATTACTATATTTATTATTCATATTGCTGAAGCTAAAAAGTCAAAACACCATCAATTACGAAACTAAAAGCTGGTAGAATATTCATGGCTGCAAAAATCAGTGAATCTCATACAAATGAAAAATACAGAAATGATAATTAATACATTTTAATAAAAAGCAAAACACTGATTTTGAAAGGGCTCTATAACTCCCTGAAGTTCTTTAGAGGCATTATTTGGCACTGATTTTGATAATGAGTAAGAACACCAATTCAATAATACTACTACTAATAATAATGTCCATTATCCATTTGATGCTGATAACAAAGAGTCCTATGAATTGGATACATTTTCTCCCTTTTTACAAGTGAAGAAATGAGTAGATCCAAGAAAGTGTCATTAGTAAGACAGAGTCAGAACATAACAGAGGGTGGTCCATTCTCATAGTGGCGTATATGCCAGGTCAACTATTTAAATAGCACTTGATTTAGAACGTATTCCCATGTGCATCATTTAACCTCACTGAATCTGGAAAGCAGTGCTATGAGCCAAACTGTGCTTTGTTTTGTAGATAATCTTCAGCTCTGGGAATCTGAGCAAATTTCCCCAAGACAAACCATAGCTACAAAACACTTTTGTACATCTCAATAAATAATAGTTGATATGTGTTCTTCTGTGAGAATAATAAAGAATGTCCCAGTTAGAAATATGGTGGGCTGTGAAGAGAGATTTGGGGTTTGTGGGAGATGTTTTTAAGAAAAAGAATAAAATATCGCAATACCAAAGTTAGGTAACAAAGTGAATGTTTGTTCAGAATGAGAAAATAAATCACCATAAATTACGAATTATAAGAAGCTGAAAAATACCTAGGATGTTGCAAAATCCAGAAAAATAGCAAAAAGATTTCTGGAAATAACTACTAACATAGTTCTGTAATAGTTTTTCTCTACATTTGTTGGTTGCATGTTCCTTTATCAGCTTTTTATATGTTGATCATTTTTAAAAATAGCAATCCATAGAAAGAACAAAGAGATAATTCATTCTTCTCATAAGACCAGTTGAAATGTTTTCTTTAATTAATGACTGAGAGGAATAAACCACCACCACCCCTGTGCTCCCGCCACAGGCTTTCTTCCTGTTTGTAAAATGACTGCAGCTTTTTGTCCAGTAAATGCAGATTAATTCTGACAATTTCTACTTCAGTAGTTCCCATCAAATGTGTGGTAGGTTGATAATTGTATATGTTGTTTTATTGAGTCTATTCTGGACCTGTAAGAACTTCTACTTGACTAAGGAATCAACATGAATGAAATCCTCTGCTTAAAACTACACATTCAATGATGGAAATAATCTTCCACAAGTTAGCTTTTGAGTCTATAATTTCAAGCCATGTTCCTGTGCTAAGTGCTGGTGTATCACAGCACACCTGCAATACTGCAGCTTTGTGTCACACACCATACCTGAAAACCACATCACACAGCAAAAGCCAGCTTTCATTTAACTGATTGTAAGCTTCATAGATAACAGCACCAACCTACATCTGCTCTCATCCCCAAATCCCCAAAATGTTCACAGACACTCCAAGGCCTCCTGACAGGAGAATAAATATGAAAAGAGAAAGTCAGAGAGAAATGACTCAGTGGTCTGGGAAGATTACAGTTGAATGTTATTCTTTTGTGAAATTTACAAAAACACATGTCTGTAGGAAGACATTGCTTGAACTGCTCCAAGACCTTGAAGTTTAAACTTCCCCACCGTCCTGGTAAACTACTTCTGTCCTCAAGAAAAGGGTTATAGGGAGGAGTGTGCAGGAAGATTGAAACTTTATTAGGGCTTCAAAAGTTTCCTATAATTCTTTGTGGAAAGTATTTGTGAATAGAAAATAAATGTAAAATTATTTAGAATGGCTGTTTACAGTATTGTCCATTGACAGTTGACAACAATCTGTTATTTGTAATTATAAATTTTTGATTATATTTTGTAAAGATGATCATATTCATTTCTAGCTGGAGATTTGATGCTAAAAAAACTAACTGAAACCCTCTGCCAAACTTTAGAGAAGACAGTATAGACTGTCGAGGCCATTTTTATCCACTAAGGGTTGGTAGGGGGACTATCTTCTTTTTTTATTTTAAAGTAATATTTTGTTTATTTGTTTCTGGAAGTATCAGTGCAGCAAATTTTTAATTAAATGTTTTTTTTTAATTTTTATTTTGTATTGGGATATAGCCCATTAACAAACAATGTTATAATAGTTTCAGGTGAACAAAGCCATACATATACATGTATCCATTCTCCCCTCAGCTCCCTTCCCATCCAGGCTGCCACATAATGCTAAGCAGAATTCCCTGTGCTATACAGGAGGACCTTGTTAGGGAACTGCTTTTCTTAACACTTTATACTTGTATCAATTTTTTATAATGAGCGTGTATTACTTTTATAATAGAAAAAAAATTAGAATTCACTCTATACATTTTTAAACATTAGAACCTATGAAGTCTGTCCTTAATACAAGAAAATCCAAATAGAAAAAAAAAAAGCTTCCCTTAATTATTTGATTTGGACTTTTTTAGCCAGTTAGCAGAGAATCAAAATTCTAACTGTCTAAGGATCTGACCGCACTGTCTTTTCTTTGCAGACAAACATCTACACTGAACTGTAAAGGGACAAACCAGAGCACTTAGTGTATCCAAATAATTGAAGCTGCAAAACTATGAAACCCACACCAGCTTAAGTGTTCTTGGTCAAGTTCATTTGCATCAGTTCAATTCAGTTCAGTCACTCAGTCGTGTCCGACTCTCTGCGACCCCATGAATTGCAGCACGCCAGGCCTCCCTGTTCATCACCATCTCTCGGAGTTCACTCAGAATCGCGTCCATTGAGTCGGTGATGCCATCCAGCCATCTCATCCTCGGTCATCCCCTTCTCCTCCTGCCCCCAATCCCTCCCAGCATCAGAGTCTTTTCCAGTGAGTCAACTCTTTGCATGAGGTGGCCAAAGTACTGGAGTTTCAGCTTCAGCATCATTCCTTCCAAAGAAAT
>SJYV01051115.1:23805-84788 GCA_006410875.1 Neotragus pygmaeus
TTGGTCATAACTTTTCTTCCAAGGAGTAAGCGTCTTCTAATTTCATGGCTGCAGTCACCATCTGCAGTGATTTTGGAGCCCCCCAAAATAAAGTCTGACACTGTTTCCACTGTTTCCCCATCTCTTTCCCATGAAGTGATGGGACCGGATGCCATGATCTTCGTTTTCTAAATGTTGAGCTTTAAGCCAACTTTTTCACTCTCCTCTTTCACTTTCATCAAGAGGCTTTTTAGCTCCTCTTCACTTTCTGCCATAAGGGTGGTGTCATCTGCATATCTGAGGTTATTGATATTTCTCCTGGCAATCTTGATTCCAGCTTGTGTTTCTTCCAGTCCAGTGTTTCTCATGATGTACTCTGCATATAGGTTAAATAAGCAGGGTGACAATATAGAGCCTTGACGTACTCCTTACTTCACTTGGATTGTATGATCTACAGCACTACGTTTAATCATAACCCTTCATTCATCAATCACCATTCATGCTAACTGTGTTAGTGTTATCTATTTATTCAGTATAAAATGTGAAAGTGTTAGTGGCTCAGTTATATCTGACTCTTTGGGGCCCCATAGACTATTATTGCTCACCAGGCTCCCCTGTCCATGGCATTCTCCAGGCAAGAATGCAGGAGTGGGTAACCATTCCTTCTCCAGGGGAACTTCCTGACTCAGTGACTGAACCCAGTTCTCCTGCATTGAAGGCAGATTCTTTACCATCTGAGCCACCAGGGAAGCCCATTCAGTATAAAGTGAAAGTGAAAGTGAAGTCGTGTCCGACTCTTTGCAACCTCATGGACTGTAGCCCATCAGGCTCCTCCCTCAATGGGATTCTCCAGGCAAGAGTACTGGAGTGGGTTGCCATTTCCTTCTCCAGGGGATCTTNGACTCTTTGCAACCTCATGGACTGTAGCCCATCAGGCTCCTCCCTCCATGGGATTCTCCAGGCAAGAGTACTGGAGTGGGTTGCCATTTCCTTCTCCAGGGGATCTTCCTGACCCAGGGATCGAACCCGGGTCTCCCTCATTCCAGGCAGAGGCTTTAACCTCTGAGCCACCAGGGAAGCCCCAGGAAAAAGGGCATCATAATCCACAAGGAGCAGTCATCGTCAAGCTGGAAAGACTTGACAACATGAGGGCAAAGGAATGGAAACTCAGGATACGTAGAAAGCACTTGGCAATAAAGCTCTTAGTGGCTTTAAATAAACACAAATCTCCAGACAGATGAATGCCTTCCCAAAGAACTGAGAACTGCAAATGTGACTATTGCTCATTTTTGTAACCATTGCATAATTGCAGAAAACAGAGGCAATATTGAGAGTCTAGAAGTGGAAAAGTTGCCCACTTCAAAAAAAGAGGAACTAGACATATTCGGTGAAAATTTCTAACAAAATGCTAAAATAAATTATTTCATCAGGTAAGAATTACCAACTCAGTAATCAAAGTTGATTTCTGGCAATCAGCCGCAATTCTAGATGATAAGGAAAACAATAAGGGAATTCCCTGGTGGTCCATTGGTTAGGGCTCTGTGTTCTCACCACTGATTCTTGGTTGAGGAAACTAACATCACACAGGCCACACTGTGCAGCCAGAAAAAAAAAAAAAAAAAAAGAAAATCTACTTGTTCCTAAGTTAAGCTGTATGAAACTCAGCCCTTTTCTCATTCAGGTTTATGATGATTCAGAAAGACTCTCTCAGGCTTTTATTCTCTTTATTCCCTCCTTGAGGTTGCTCCTAAGCCCTAGGGAGCACTTTAGAAATTTCCATGTTGTCTCTTCTCCTAGTCAGGAGGAGCGGGTTCTATTTGAGTCCGCTCTGTGTGACTACATCCTGTGTGAGTCTCCTGCTCCAAATATAAATCCTTGCAGAAGATCCTCGGGGCAGACAAGGGACACTGCCCTCTCCAAGAGCAACCTCGTCCATGTGGAGGGACGTAGGTTGCTAACCGGAGTCTAGGAAGCCCCCATCAATTTCAGCCTGACATGTGACCAAGGCCCAGGATCTCTTCTTAGAGAGATGACAGGAGTTATTAACTTAGTCATTTCAGGATAATCTGTTCCATTCCCATATGCGTTTGCAAACAGCCTTCAGAGCAAATTTATGCTGCTCCTATGAATTCTGAATCCTCCATTTGCAGAAATGAAAATGAGAGTTCACAAACTTGGATAAGCCAAAATGAGAGCAATGCCCTGAATTGCTTGGGAAATTGCAGAATTCAGTGGAGTTTTCTTTGATTTTGTACAATTACATTTGTTTTTAGAGAGAGTTTAAGAATGAAGTGAAGTTTAGTTTTTAAAGACAAAAGTACTGTTTTTGTACACCAAAGATGTGGCTTCCAGTGTCCTTTAAGCACTAGAAAAGGAAACATNAAAAAAAAAAGTTGCCAAACAAAATTAGTCTACCAGCAAAGTTGTCTTTCATAATTGAAGGAGAAATAAAGAATTTCCCAGATAAACAAAAGTAGAAAGATTCATCACCACTAGCCTGGCACTAGAAATGTTGAAAGGAGTTCTTCAGGCTGAAATGAAAGGCTACTAATTAGTCACACGAAAACATATGAAAGAATACAACTCCCCGGCAAAGGTAAATTATAGTTAAATTCAGAGTTCTCTAATAATATCACTGGGCTTCCCCAGTGACTCAGTGATAAACAATCTTTACGCAGTGCAGCAGGTCCAGGTTCAATCCCTGGGCGAGGAAGATCCCCTAGAAAAGGAAATGGCAACTCATTCCAGTATTCTTGCCTGGGAAATCAAACAGAAGAGCCTGGTGGACTATAGTCCTTGGGGTCACAAAAGAGTCAGACGCAGTGTGAGTGACGAAACAACAATAATATCGTGGTGGATGGTAAATCACTTATAACTAAGGTATAAAGGTTAAAACATAAAGGATTAAAAATAATTATAACTACAATAATCAGCAAATGGAAAAACATAAAAGATGTAAATTGTGACATCAAAAACATAAAATGGGGGTGTAAAATGTAGAGTTTTTGTATTGTTCAAAATAAAGCTGCTACCAGCTTAAAATAGACTGTTATAGCTCTAAGATGTTAGCTTCGTGGTCACTATGAAACAAAAATGTATAGGAGATATATAAGAGAGAAAGAATCAAGCATATCATCAGAGAAAATCATGAAATGACAAATGAGGAGGGCAAGAAAGGAACAAAGGAATTATAAAACAGCCAATTAACAAATTTGCAATAGAAAGTTTATACCTATGAATAATTACTTTAAATGTAAATGGCCCCTTTTCTCTAATCTCATGCATAGAATGGCTGAATGGATTAAAAAGGAATACCCAACCATATGGTATATATAAGAGGTTCACTTCAGAATGAGGGCACACACAGACTGAAAGTGAAAGAACAGAAAAAGATATTCTTCACAAAAGAAAGCAGGGGTAGTTATATCAGACAAAACAGAATCTCAGCCAAAAACAGTAGCAAGAGGCACAGAGGATCATTATATAATGATAAAGAGGTCAGTTCAGTTATAGTAATTGTCAGTATTTAAGAATCATAAATATTAACAACTTAAAGAGATTTTGCAATTATAAATATTTATGAACCCAATATCATAGTACCTAACTGTGTAAAGAAAATATTAACAGATCTGAAGGAAGAAAGAGACATGAATAGAATAATTGTAGGGGACTTCAGTATCACACTTTCAACAATGGATAGATCATTCAGGCAGGAAATCAATAAAGAAACATTGGACTTAAACTATGCATCAGGCCAGACAAAACCAGTAGACATATATACATATATATATATATATAACATGCCATCCAATGGCAGCAAAGTACACATTCTTCTCAAACACACGTGGAATATTTTCTAGGAGAACTCACAAAAGGACACAGACATAGACAATGGACTTTTGGCCTCAGAGGGAGTAGGAGAGGGCGGGATGATCTGCGAGAATGGCGTTGAAGAATATATACTATTATNTTTAAACATAATCTCTATCCAATTATGTTTAGAAGTTTAAAGGTACACTAAGGAAATGTATTCACTCAGAATAAAGAAAGCAGAGTTAATTTGGAAGTATAGGTAAACTATTTTTGATAAATCAGAGGCGTATTAGAATAAATATGTGCATACCCAAGGTCCTATCTACTTAGTTCTGAATTTTCAAGCCCAGAAGAACACAATTAAATGTTCCATTCATAGTGTTCATAAGATAAACACTAACTAGTTGAAGAAAAGTAAGTTCGTACTACATACAAATATTCTGCTTATGAATACTCTGCTCATCAACAGTAGATCTGTAGTTTAATCAGCTTAATAGGTTTCTCTAGCAATTACAAATAGAGAAGGAAATGGCTACCCACTCCAGGACTCTTGCCTAGAGAATCTTGTGGACAGAAGAGCCTGGTGGGCTGCTATAGGGTCACATAGAGTCGAATGACTGAACCAACTTAGCAGCAGCAGCAGCAGCAGCAATTACAAAATCATGGTTCATTCTATCCTCAGGCCTTGGTGCCACTCATTCTGTGACCAGTGACAGACTTTATTTTCTTGGATGCCAAAATCACTGTAGATGATGACTGCAGCCATGAAATTAAAAGTCGCTTGCTCCTTGGAAAAAAAGGTCTGACAAACCTAGACAGTGTATTAAAAAACAGAGACATCACTTGCTGACAAAGGGCTGTAGAGTCAAAGTTATAATTTTTCCAGTAGTCATGTAGCGATGTGAGAGTTGGACCATAAAGAAGGCTGAGCACTGAAGAATTGATGCTTTCATATTGTGGTGCTAGAGAAGACTCTCGAGAGTCCGTTGGACTGAGGGGAGATCAAACCAGTCAGTCTTAAAGGAAATCAACCCTGAATATTCGTTGGGAGGACTGATGCTGAAGCTGAAGCTCCAATGCTTTGGCCACCCGAAGCAATGAGCCAACTCACGGGGAAAGACCCTGCTGCTGGAAAAGACTGAGAGCAGGAGGAGAAGGAGGCAACAAGATGAGATGGTTGGATGGCATCACCGACTCAATGGACATTTTGATCAAACTCCGGGAGATTGGGAAGGACAGGGAAGCCTAGCTTGCTGCAGTTCATGGGGTACACGACTGAGTGACTGAACAACAAAAATAACAACAACTGACTGTGTGAGTATGAGTGAAAAAGAGCCTTAGCCTAGCATTCTAAGTAGAGGGCTTCAGTGAGCCCGTGAACAGAGAGCAAGTCACTCCACAACCATCTGACACTATAATTGTAGCAGCCAGAAGGAACGGCAGCCACAGACTGATCCACTTCTCCAATTGTCCTCGTGCTTCACATTTGGAAGCAAGGTTAACCCCAGAATCCTTTCCCAAATTAATTAAACCCTCAAGGTTGCTGGAGAATTTAGTAAGATATAGAAAGCGTTAAAAGAGTGATGCTGGACTTCTTATAAGTAAGAAAAATGGTCTTCTCAGATGACTATTGGGGAAAAATGCATGATTTGACCACATTTATTCCCCAGGCTTGTGAGACAAGTAGTAACAACTACATGTGACTTGGGTATAAGACAGTGATCTAATGGGGGAGCTGATCAACCTCACAGTCAGCTCCAGACTTGCCAAGTGACTTCTGCTAAGCTATGTACGAATGAGGGGAAAGGAGCCTGGATGAACATTTATCCAGTGTCAGGCAGACAGATAGATAAAGATAGATGAATGAAAGCTACCTCTAAAAGATGATCAGTGTAAATCTTCTCATCCTGTTTTAATGCCCAAATAGCCTTCTATAACTGAATGTTTGATGAATTAACTTGGAGAAGCCTTTTTCGTTAATAAGATTTGGTGTCCATACAAAGTGCTTAATTAGTAATCATGAAAACCACAAACATATTGCACACTGGCCATTTCCCTCCTGCACATCTTGTAAAAGTGCCGCCAAAGACAAGGTCAGCTGCAATATTCAACACTCCTGGGTGGAAAATTCTCTACCAGTTAGGGAGAAATGTGACTAATAAAGAGAAAAATACTTTTCTTGATATGCTGGTCTTCACTCATTCTATTATTCATTTAAAGCACTAACTATATGACAGGCATTTGCTGTGCACTGGGCGTATAAATATGAGTGGAACACAGTCCCTTCCCTCTGGAGATGGCCAGTAATAGTGGAGTTAGAAGACAGGCACATGTCATGTTACAGGATGCTAGGGCTGGGATGGGCATGGAGCAGAGGGAGTGTTGATCCTGCAAGAGGTCAAGGAAGAAGGGGAAGACCTTCTTCTATACAGAAGACCTATGAACTGAGTCTTGAAGAGTGAGAGGTGCACAGGTACCAAAATGAATCTGGAGTTTCAGACCCGAGAAGCTCATGCATCTTGGTGCCATTAACCAAGGTTGAGGATGAACAAAGGAGGACCCATCTCTGGGAGAAGATGAAGAGTTCACCTTTGACATTTCACTGTGATAGTACTTCTGCCTTGGCTCGATTCTAGTGTCGCATAGTTGATAGGCACGGGCCTTCACTTCAGCTGAAGCAGGTTCATATCCTGGCTCTGCCATGAATTAATGATACTAACCATGGGCACATATCTTAGACCCACAAAGCTGTGACTGTCTCATTTATAAAACAGAATTGATGATACATATATACATACTTACATACATACATCTTAAATTGTAAGTGTACCATAAATTGTAAATGTACCATAGTAACTAAATTCATAACCCTTTTAGCAATCTTTCCATAGACCTCCCTGGGTCCAATCTGAACCCAAACCGAATCTGTTTTGCTCCTGCTTGGTCTTTTTTTTTTTTTTTTAGTTAATGTGGGTTTTGTTCCTCGTGGTTTCTTTGTTGTTGTTGAAGTATAGCTGATTTTTGATGTTTCAGGTATGTATTGATTCAGTTATACATATATTAATACATATTCAAGTATTCTTTTCAGATTTTTTTTCCTTTATAGATTATTACAAAATATTGAACAAGGTTCTTCACACTATGCAG
This sequence comes from Neotragus pygmaeus, assembly GCA_006410875.1. NCBI lineage: Eukaryota > Metazoa > Chordata > Mammalia > Artiodactyla > Bovidae > Neotragus > Neotragus pygmaeus. Next base: position 30,745 of record SJYV01051115.1, read on the forward strand.
TGGACCCTTGTTGTTCAGCTCTTTTATGTACAGTAGTGTATGTCTGTTAATTACCAAATTTTAATTCATCCCCCTCCTTTTTCCTTTTGGTAACCATTAAGTTTGCTTTCTATGTCTGTGAGCCATAAGCTCATTTGTATCATTTGTGTAGATTCCACATGTAAGTATACCATCTGATATTTGTCTTTCTCTGTCTGACTTTCTTCACTCAGTATGAGAATCTCCAGATCCATCCATGTCGCTGCAAATGGCATTATTTCATTCTTTGCCAGTGAGTGGTGAACCTCTTTCTGTCGCCTATAATCCTGTCCTTTGTGCCGTACAGGTTGGTTTCCTAGTGCCCCACTTGCTACCTAGAGCTGAATCCCATTATTCCCTTCAGCTTCTTAAGCAGTGTTGGGAAGCATACCTTACTTCAATGTTGTCTTTAAACCTTGGTGCAGAGATTGAATAAAAATAAGGATGCACGTTATCTCTCAGGATTAAACCTGTATCACTTGCTGGAACCATACCTGGCTGGCTGATGGAGTGTTGCCAACCCTGTGTTTGGCTGTAACTTCTTTGGTTCTTCAATTCTCCATCCTCTGTGGGGAGAGATGTCCTCCCACCGCCTTGGGGTGAAGCCAGGATACAGAGTAATGTTCTGCTGGACTGCTCACATGCATTGCAGGGTGACAGCTGGATTCCAGACAGCTGTCGCATGGCAAGCTGAAGAGGGATAATCACGAGCCGGGAAGGAAGAGGAAACACTTTCCAGATTCACTGAGGCAGAGCTTCAAGAAACAGAAAGCCTGGAGACAAATAGGACAGTCAGGCTGACAGGTGGCTATCAGGAACATGGCATCAGGCTGGCAAAATGCCACAAACAGCAAAATATCTTTCAGAGCACTGCGGCCAGCGGTAATTAAAGGATATTTCCTGTGTGCTCAGGTTAGCAAGGACTGTTGGACCATTGAGGATATTTTTGGTACATGCTCATGCAGATTTCAACATTGCCTCTCTGAGCAGGATGACCACATGGCTATCCCCTAATCTTCTTGTCTATTTTACAGAACATACAGAATGAGGTCCTTGCAGCTATGCTTCATTGAGGTAAAAGGACTTTAGAAGCCACAAGAGAAAAGAACCCAGCACATGAGACTAGTGAGCTGTGGCATTGGGCCAGAAGGTAGACAACCTAACCGGCTGACACCTAGGAATGCAATATGCTTCAGCAAGAAGGGTCAGCTCAGTCACTCAGTCATGTCTGATTCTTTACAACCCCATGGGTTGTAGCCCCCAAGGCTCCTCTGTCCACAAGATTTCCCAGGCCAAAATACTGGCATGGGTAGCCATTTCCTCTGCCAGGGGATCTTCCCCACCCAGGGATCGAGTCTGTGTCTCCTGCATCTCTTGTCATGGGAGGCAGAGTCTTTACTACTGACCCACCTGAGAAACCCAGAAGAGTCAGTGGTAGATTCAAATCCCAACCCTGTACCAGTGTGAGACTTTGCTTTCTAGTCTGCAAAAAGGACAGAAAGTACCTCTAGTGGTTTTCTAAAAATGAAATGGAATAATATATAGCATGTTCATGATGCCTTCCAGGCGGCACGAGTGGTAAAGAACCCGTCCACCAATGCAGGAGACTTAAGAGACATGGGTTCAGTCCCTGGGTCAGGAGGATCCCATGGAGGAGAGCATGGCAACGCACAGCAGTACTCTTGCCTGGAGAATCCCATGGACAGAGGAGTCTGATAGGCTATGATCCACAGGGTTGCAATGTGTCAGACATGGCTGAAGTGACTTCGCACAAACACATGTTTGTAATAGATGGTTTTAAAAATAGTTACATTCCTGCTCTTTGATATTCAAAGATAATACTGAGGGAAAACTGTCAAGTACAGAAGTAGGACTTCAGCTGTGCCTTTAGTTATGACATCTCTGACTCCCCCAGTACTCAGGTACTGTTTTTTGATTAGAGAGATAAATATGATGCTGTCATAACCTAATTTTGTCATTCTACTTAGTGATTTCACTGGTAAATATGCACCTGCTTTATCATCAAGTTACTTCCCCCTGCGAGGAAGTAAACTTTTGGAATTCTTACACTTATGGTATGTATCAGACTTTCCCGGTGGCTCAGCAGTAAAGAATTCGCCTGCAATATAGGAGACTCAGGTTTGATTCCTGGGTCGGGAAGATCCCTTGGAGGAGGGCACAGCAACCCACTCCTGTATTCTTGTCTGGAGAACCCCATAGACAGAGCAGCCTGGCACGCTGCAGTCCATAGGGTTACAAAGAGTCAGATATGGCTGAAGTGACTGAATACACACGCATGCATGATGTAGGCTACAAAAATAAAAAAGTAACCTCCAAGTCACATTTCCTAGCTTGATGTCAGGAAGAGGGGACAAGAGCAAACAGTCAAGGCTTTGAGAACTTTCCCAATCAGACACCCTTATTTTCAAATGTTGCACATACTGGTTTCCCCATAAGACCTTTCCATACACAAAGGATTTTACGACTGTAAAGTTAAGTTTTAAAATCACTTTTCTGTAATACTTAAGTTCATGAGAACACTTGAAGGCAACAGGATTTTTACATCCCAAGTCACTTAACATGGCGACTACATTCATTTTGTCTATGCACGGCTGGAAACTGGTATATAACTTAGGAATTTTCCTTCAGAAAAGTCTGTGAAATGAACTAGTCCCTGAAAGGATACAGAGAAATGGAAACATTTCAAGGACACTGGGTTGGAGGTTCCCAAGACGATCCTCAGGGTTGATGATTCCCTATGATGACTCACAGGATCTGCACATCGATATGCTTGTGGTTATAATGATTACAGCTAAAAGATACAAGGCAAAATCAATGAAGGATAAAGGCCCATATATTAGAGCTTGGAGGAAACCAGGAGCAGGCTTTTAAGAGTCCTCTTCCAGGAGTCCCCTGCCAGTCCAGCCATTAATACTCAGCTTCCAATGAAAGGAGCAAAGGTTTGACCCCTGGTCAAGGAACTAAGATCCCACAAACCATATGGTGAGGACAAAAAATAAAACAAAATTTTTAAAATAGAGTCCTTTCCCAAAGGACTCACACAGCTATAGGCTGTGACAGCATATGTGAAATGTTCTCTATTAAGAAAGCTCATTAGAAACTCAGTGTCCAGCAGATTTGAAGGCAGATGGACAAATAGACATCCTCAGCCTAGCACGTGGGTTTTCCAGGTGGCTCAGGGGTAAAGAATTTGCCTGCCAATGCAAGAGACACTGGTTCTATCCCTGGATCAGGAAGACCCCATGGAGGGGGAAATGTCAATCCACCCCTGTTCTTGCCTGGGAAATCCCATGGACAGAGGGACATATGGGCTACAGTCCACTGGGCCACAAAGAGTCAGACACAACTGAATGAGCACACACACAAACCTAACACCAAAATTTTAGACTTCAAGAAGTAAGCAGGTGTTCAACATAAATCAAGTTGTTTTTACAGTTTAGAAACAGAGCCATCCTTACCAGTTAGAATAACATGATCCCTCCCAAAATGTAAATTCTCTAACGACAGCTAAGCCAGGAATCAGGCCTGCCGTGATAACTCTTTCTGTGCATAGTCAGTCAGTCAGTTCAGTCATTCAGTTGTATCCAACTCTTTGTGACCTCGTGGACCACAGCACACCAAGCCTCTCTGTTCATCACCAACTCCCGGAGTTTGCCCAAACTCATGCATTGAGTTGGTGATGCCATCCCACCATCTCATCCTCTGTCGTCCCCTTCTCCTTGTACCTTCAATCTTTTCCAGCATCAGGATCTTTTCAAATGAGTCAGTTTTCACATCAGGTGGCCCAAGTATTGGAGTTTCAGCTTCAACTTCAGTCTTTCCAATGAACACTCAGGACTGATCTCCTTAATTTCATGGCTGCAGTCACCATCTGCAGTGATTTTGGAGCCCCCCAAAATAAAGTCTACCGTTGTTTCCACTGTTTCCCCATCTATTTGCCATGAAATGATGGAACTGGATGCCACAGTCTTTCTTTTCTGAATTTTGAGCTTTAAACCAACTTTTTCACTCTCCTCTTTCACTTTCATCCAGAGGCTCTTTAGTTCTTCTTCACTTTCTGCCATAAGGGTGGTGTCATCTGTGTATCTGAGGTTATTGATATGTCTCTTGCTGCTGCTGCTGCTAAGTCACAGCAGTCATGTCCAACTCTGTGTGACCCCATAGATGGCAGCCCAACAAGCTCTTCTGTCCCTGGGATTCTCCAGGCAAGAATACTGGAGTGGGTTGCCATTTCTTTCTCCAGCGCATCTCCTGAAATCTTAATTCCAGCTTGTGCTTCATCCAGCCAAGCATTTCTCATGATGTACTCTGCATATAAGTTAAATAAGCAGGGTGACAATATACAGCCTTGATGTACTCCTTTCTCTATTTGGTACCAGTCTGTTGTTCCATGTCCAGTTCTAACTGCTGCTTCCTGACCTGCATATAGGTTTCTCAAGAGGCAGGTCAGGTGGTCTGATATTCCCATCTATTTCAGAATTTTCCACAGTTTGTTGTGGTCCACACAATCAAAGGCTTTGGCATAGTCAATAAAGCAGAAGTAGATGTTTTTCTGGAACTCTCTTGCTTTTTCAATGATCTGTCAGATGTTGACAATTTGCTCTCTGGCTCCTCTGCCTTTTCTAAACCAGCTTGAACATCTGGAAGTTCATGGTTCACATACTGTTGAAGCCTGGCTTGGAGAATTTTGAGCATTACTTTACTAGTGTGTGAGATGAGTGCAATTGTGCAGTAGTTTGAGCATTCTTTGGCATTGCCTTTCTTGGGGATTGGAATGAAAACGGACCTTTTCCAGTCCTGTAGCCACGGCTGTGTTTTCCAAATTCTGTGCATAGACACCCAGCTTTCTGTGCACAGGTACCCATAAAATGGCTTGAAAGTCAATGATGTAAGCATAATATATGCATCAGGATGTGAATGACAGTAAATCGTCTGTTTCCTCATAAATGGGCTTCCCTAGTGGCTTAGATGGTAAAGAATCTGCCTATAATGCAGGAGACCCAGGTTTGATCCCTGGGTCAAGAAGATCCCCTGGAGAAGGGAATGGCTACCCACTCCAGTCTTCATGCCTGGAGAATTCCATGGACAGAGGATTCTGGCAGGCTACAGTCTATTCGCAAAGAGTCAGACATGATCTTGTAAATGCTGCTATCAGCTTTCCTCCAAGAGGAAAGAGATACGTGAAAGAGTGGAATCAAGTGAGAAGATTCTGTAATTAGTTATAACCAGTGCCATAAAATGTGAAGTTTGTGAATTCCTGTATCAAGGTATACATGTAAAAAGGGGGGAAAGGACCTAGCCACTGCAATGAAATGACTATAGTTAAAGAATCTTGGATCATACTTTAATCCTCTTATTTTGCAGGTAAGCATAGAAAGGGCTTCCCAGGTAGCTCAGATGGTAAATAATCCATCTGAAATGCGGGAAACCTGGGTTCAATACCTGGGTCAGGAAAATCCCCTGGAGAAGGGAATGGCAACCTACTCCAGTATTCTTGCCTTGAAAATCCCATGGACAGAGGAGCCTGGTAGACTATAGTCCATGCAGTCGCAAAGAGTCAGACACAACTGAGCAACTAAGCACAAGCATGAAGGATAGTGAAACTCAGAAAGATTATTTGACTGATCCAGGATCACACAACTGTCTATGAACCAAGCTACTACAGAACCCAAGTGCCAAATTCATAGCAACATGCTTTCCCCCTTCATTTCATCCCACTATGTATATTCTGAGGTCCGTGGGAAAGATAATCTCTAAATGTAAACATATTACTTAGAAGGTATTACATTAGGGAAAGTACAGTGTTGATGTAGGAATATTACTGCATGGCCATAAAATTGAATAACCCATAAATCAACAAATACCTTCCAACCCCACTAATGATATTGAGAAATGAGCTCCAGAAACTTTTTTCAACATGTAAAATATGAATGTTGTTATGACAAGGTTAATGAAATGAGAACAGGACAAACCCAGGAAAAGTGGTCATTGTCAGTTGGCTGTTAGGCTAAATTTGCATTATCCAATAAGATCTTGGGGAATTTCCTTTATGTTCAATAAGTTTTTATGTGTATGTGTTTGACAAACCTAGACAGAATTTTAAAAAGCAGAGACATTACTTTGCCAACAAAGAGTCAAATCTATGGTCTTTCCAGCAATCATGTACAGATGTGAGAGCTGAACCATAAACAAGGCTAAGCACTGAAGAATCGATGCTTTCAAAGTGTGGTTTTGGCAAACACTCTTGAGAGTCCCTTGGATAGCAAGATCAAACCAGTCAATCCTAAAGGAAATCAACCCTGAATACTCATTGGAAGGGCTGATGCTTAAGCTGAAGCTCCAATACTTTGGCCACCTGATGTGAAGAGCCCACTCATTGGAAAAGACCCTGATGCTGAGAAAGACTGAAGGCAGGAGGAGAAGGAGATGACAGAGGATGAGATGGTTGGATGGGGTCACCTATTCAATGGACATGAATTGAGAAAACTCAGAGAGATGGTGAAGGACAGAGAAGCCAGGTATGCTGCAGTCTGTTCAGTTCAGTCACTTGGTCGTGTCCTACTCTTTGCGACCCCATGAGCCACAGCACGCCAGGCCTCCCTGTCCATCACCAACTCCCCGAGTTTACTCAAACTCATACCCACTGAGTCTCAGTGATGTCATCCAACCATCTCATCCTCTGTTGTCCCCTTCTCCTCCTACCTTCAATCTTTCCCAGCAACAGGATCTTATCAAATGAGTCAGTTCTTCATGTCAGGTGGCCAAAATATTGGAGTTTCAGCTTCAGCATCAGTCCTTCCAATGATTATTCAGGATTGATTTCCTTTAGGATAGACTGGTTGGATCTCCTTGCAGTCCAAGGGACTCTCAAGAGTCTTCTCCAACACCAAGTTCAAAATCATCAATTCTTTGGTGCTTAGCTTTCCTTATGGTCCAACTCTCACATCCATATATGACTACAGGAAAAACCATAGCTTTGACTAGATGGACCTTTGTTGGCAAAGTTATGTCTCTACTTTTAATATGCTGTTGAGGTTGGTCATAGCTTTTCTTCCAAGGAGCAAGCATCTTTTAATTTCATGGCTGCAGTCACCATCTGCAGTGATTTTGGAGCCCCCCAAAAATGAAGCCTGTCACTGTTCCCACTGTTTCCCCATCTATTTGCCATGAACTGATGCCATGATCTTAGTTTTCTGAATGTTGAGCTTTAAGCCAACTTTTTCACTCACCTCTTTCACTTTCATCAAGAGGCTCTTTAGTTTTTCTTTGCTTTCTGCCTTAAGGGTGGTGTCATCTGCATATCAGAGATTATTGATATTTCTCCCTGCAATCTTGATTCCAGCTTGTGCTTCATCCAACCCAGCGTTTCTCATGGTGTACTCTGCATATAATTTAAATAAGCAGGGTGCTGCAGTCTATGGGGTTGCAAACAGTTGGACACAGCTGAGTGACTGAACAACAGTGTGTTTGGTATTCCTATAGCTTATACCTTCACACATTCTACATTTGATTTTCACATATCTTTCCTCTATGTATTTCAGTCTTTCACCCATGATTGACCTGTTACATCATCACAGGATGTGTCTCACTTCCAGTAGGGGGCGAAAGCTCAGGCAGCACAGAAACAGAGGTAAGGTTTGAGGAAGGGACCAGTCTTGGAATCTGAGCGAGGGGAGACTCGTCTTTTAACTCTTCGTATTATCCCCTCCCCATCTTGTTGCTCAAAAGAAACACCTTTCAGCATGAGTGTGCAATGTCATTGCCCAATTTCAGACTTGCAGAAGCCCACGCTGCCCCCACCACAGGAGATAAGGGGTGGGGTGGAGTGACAGGCAAAGAAGGTGTAGCTTAGCCAGCTTTGTACAAGATGTTAAGAGCTGTGAAGTGTTGTTAAGAGCTGTGAAAGTGTTAAATATCGGAGAAGGAACAAGAGTAAGGGAAACATAGGTCTAGTCCCTGGAGATAGACAATATGAGATGAATTGGGGGATTGGGGTTGCTATATGTGCACTTCCAAGTGTAAAAATAGATAGCTAGTGGGACCTACTGCATAGTGCTGGGAGCTCAGCTCTGTGCTCTGTGGCAACCTAGATGGATGGGATTGGAAGGGAGGGAGTCCAGCAAGGAGGGGATATATCGGTACACACAGCTGATTTCACTTCATTGTACAGCAGAAACTAACACAACATTATAAAGCAACTATACCTCAATTTAAAAAAAAAAAGTTTTTTCAATAACAACCAATTGCCCATTCCCCTTATGTTTCTCTATCAGTGAAGGTGCTGGTTATTGGAGCAAAGTCCAAACAGGGGAGGAGATTGTAAATGGTTGTGCAAGTCCCCTTGGCCCCCATACATTGTACCCCCCTGCTTGAAAAGAGCATGGAATACCTATAGGACGATGGGTGGTCTTCTAGGGAAAAAATAGAGAGAAGAGACATCTGCCAATGTCATCCTCGTTTTAAAAAAGAAAGAAGCTAGTTATGGCAGATACTAATAAAAGACTGCTTATCTTGAGATTCATCTGGAGCAAGATTCTAGAAAAGATAGTAATTTAAAAATCACGATATCACAGTTGCCATATAACAGGCATCACCTTCAGTGCTTTATAAGACTTAACATCTCGTGCTTCACAGCAGTCCTCTAGGTAAGGAGGGCTCAGATGCCCACTGGCAGGTCCTCTGGGATCTCACCTTCTCGAAATGGGCTCATTAAAGTTTTTCTCTGAAAATCACATTCTCTACTAGAAGGAAATTCTGATAAATACAGTTTCTTCTGCCACATGCTGTAGAGGAAAGGATGTGGGTGGGGGGAAATAGACTTCTTTTTCTAACAGTTAAAAAAACTATTAAAATCCTATCTGTGTAGAAAATGTTGCCTTCTCTGGCCCAGAGGACCTGAAGGTTGCAGGAGAAATATCAAAGGGTCGGGTCAAGTTTCCTGAAGTAGGGGAACGGTGCCTCTGCTACTCTTGTCATGCATAGCTCAGGGAAGGTAATTCAGGTCTCTCCCTCCTCCAAAAGTCTGTAGCCTTTTCTCCAACCCCAGTCCCAGGGCGGAGATAGAGTCCTTTAAATATTTTTGTTGGGATGTGAAAGACACTTGAACCAGGATTACGGAGTGGTTCCATTGTTGCTGTCCAGTAGCTCAATCATGTCTGATTCTTTGTGACCCCATGGACTGCAGCACTCCAGGCTTCCCTGTCCTTCACTATCTCCCAGAGTTGGCTTAAATTCATGTCCATTGAGTCGGTGATGCTATCTAACCATCTCATCCTCTGCTGGCCCCTTATCCTTTTCCCTACAGTTTCCCTCAACATCAGGGTCTTTNGGATAAATAAACACTGCTAGAATAAGCTATTGTTGAAATTTCAGTTTCAATATTTATTCCTTACCAACACTTTTCCTATCCTTTTACTGTTCTCTACCTTCTTTCTTTCTTTAGTTTTTCTTTCTATAACTATATCGACTCCATGAAAGCAGATACCTCTCCTCTGAAATTGTTCTTTTTCCTTTAACCTCACAGTAACAGTTAACATTATTTAAATGTCTAATCAGGCTTTCTCATTATTCACAAAGATTTATCTAGACATCAAAAGTATAAGAAGTGAAAGAAAAAAATAAACTCGACATCATCAAAATTTAAACTTGTGTGTTGCAGGAGACAACATCAAGAGAGTGAAAAGGTAACCCCAAAAATGAGAGATCATTTTTTTTAATCATATATCTCTTAAGGATACTGTGTCTAGAATATATAAAGAACTACTAAAATTCAGTTATTAAAATGATAATAGAATTCTAAAATGGACAAAGGATTTCAAAAGACATTTCTCCAAAGAAATATACAATGGTCAATAAGCATATGAAAAGATGTCTAGCCTCCTTATCCATTAGAAAACTATTAACCGGGGGAAACCAAAACCACAGTGAANTGATAATAGAATTCTAAAATGGACAAAGGATTTCAAAAGACATTTCTCCAAAGAAATATACAATGGTCAATAAGCATATGAAAAGATGTCTAGCCTCCTTACCCATTAGAAAACTATTAACCGGGGGAAACCAAAACCACAGTGAAAACCACTGCATACCCTCTAGGTCATTGTTATTGTTGTTTAGTCCTGTCCTACTCTTTTGAGACCCCATGGACTATAGCCCATCAATCTCCTCTGTCCATGGGGTTTCTCAGGCAAAAGCACTGGATTGGATTGTCATTTCCTTCTGCAGGGGATCTTTCTGACCTAGGGATCGAACCTGCATCTCCTGCATCGGCAGGTGGATTCTTTACCACTAAGCTACTGGGGTAGCCTCCACCCACTAGGTTAACTCTAATCAAAAAGTCAGATAGTAACAAGAGTCTATGAGAATGGGGAAAAATTGGAAGCTTCATAAACTGCTACCAAGACTGTAAACAGGTCTAACTGCTTTGAAAAGAGTCTGGCAGTTTTTCAACTATAAAGACGTACAGTTAACTTACAATCCAGAAATTCTACTTCTAGTTAAATACCCAAGAAAAATGGAAACCTATGTTCACACAAAAACTTCTGCACAGATATTCATAGCCCTATTCACAATAATCACAAAGCAGAAACAACCCAAATGTCCATCCACTGATAAATAGATAGCTAAGATGTAGCAGTACATCGTCACAATGGAATGCTATTTGTCAATAAAAAAGAATGAAGTACTGCACTTCCTTTGTGGTCTAGTGGCTGGGAATTCACCTGCCAATGCAGGGTACAGGGGTTGGATCCCTAGTCTGGGAAAATTCCACCTGCCTCGGGGGCAACTAGGCCCACATGCTGCAACTTCTGAGCTCGTGCACCTGGAGCCCGCACACCACAGCTAGAAAGTAGCAGCCCCCACTCACCACAGCTAGAGAAAGCCTGTGAGCAGCAACAAAGGCCCAGCACAGCCAAAAATAAATAAATGAAAGAATGAAGTACTGGCACAATACAGATGAACTTTGAAAACATTATGCTCAGTGAAAGAAACTAGTCACAAAGGACCACACAATTGTGTGATTCTATGTATGCAGAATATCAAGAATAGGCAAATCTGAAGAGGCAGAAAGTAGTGGTTTCCTAAGCCTAAAGGTGTTGGGGAGATCAGGGATGATGGTTAAATAAGCTTAATAAAAATAAGGTTCATCCTTTACCCACTAGGCTCTGCTGTCACAAAAGATTGGTAAGGCTGCAAGTTGTTGGAAACACCATCTCCTGAGTCTCCACACACTTGTGTACTCACCTGTTCCTGGGAGTGGAGGTTTTCTATATTTATCATCAGAATTCCTGGGTTTTACATCCTGTCTGCCTCTAGCTGTGTGACCTTGAGACATTCACTCAACCTTTTCAAATCTTAATAAAATAGAGATCGTAGCAACTACCTCACAAGCACATTATGAAGCTAAATGAGATGACATGAGTCAAAGGCTTTATTAACCGCAGTTTACCATACGAATGTAAGTAACTGCTATTAGCATTGCTAACAGCAGTACCTAGGGCCTTGACTTTTAGCGTGCCACAGAAGTCAGACCTGACTCACAACAACCAACTGCATCACAAGCAGGAGCCAGGGGCTTAATTTTACGGTGAGAAATCACCGCTAAGAAGATTGGATAGTCACGTCAGTCTGTCCACTCACTTCCTTCCCAGAAGAGAAATCTATCTGGGAAGCTCAATTACCATCAGAAGGTTGCTTGGAGAATACAGAATCAGAGCCAGCGGAGTTAGATGATCCTGGAAACATTATCATGAAGATAAGGCAAGCTAATGAGTTCGCATTCTTCTCTACAGAAATAGATCTGTCTGGCAGACCAGGCAGCCTTCCTTCTTTAGTGCAGGAAATGGCTCAAAAAGATGCCTTGTCACCCCTATTTTTCAGGCAACCCTCCTTCTACTCAGGGTATTTGTAACTACCTCAGCTTCATCACCCTTCTTCACCCTTCTTCATAACCCATTGTTATACTGAACCAATTCCCAATTTCAAACTTTTATACTTACTGTACTTTGCAGGTAGACACTTTCCCTGGTGACTCTTTCTGACTTCCAATTCCCCATTTTCCCCACAGAAACAGGGATCCAATCAAGGTTCTCTCCCCCAACACACTCGGAAAGCTAATCTAATCTACATGGCACAGCTTCTTCTTTGATCCAGTTAGTTGTCTTGTCTTCTTCCAGACAATGTATTTCGGCCCTAAAAATCTCTACAAATGTGAACTATTATGATCACTGTAAGCTCTGCAGATCAATATCTTGATGATCTATCATCACGGCATGATTAGAACCTGCTGGTAAAATGCAGTCCTCAGTCTATCTTGCCCTTCTTCCCAGCACATTCTTTTTTTTTTTTTTAATTTGTTTATTTTGATTGGAGGCTAATTACTTTACAATATTTGGTGGTTTTTGCCATACACTGATATGAATCAGCCATGGGTGTACATGTGTGCCCCCATCCTGAGCCCTTCTCCCACCTTCCTCCCCTTCCCATCCCTCTGGCTTGTCCCAGTGCTGGCTTTCAGTGCCCTATTTCGTGCATCAAACTTGGACTGGTCATCTATTTCACATATGATAATACACATGTTTCAATGCTATTCCCTCAAATCATTCCACCCTCGCCTTCTCCCACAGAGTCCAAAAGTCTGTTCTTTACATGTGTGTCTCTTTTGCTGTCTTGCATATAGGGTCGTCATTACCATCTCTCTAAATTCCATATATATGTGTATTGGTGTTTTCTGTCTGACTTACTTCACTCTGTATAATAGGCTCCAGTTTCATCTACCTCATTAGAACTGACTCAAATATGTTCTTTTTTATAGCTGAGTAATATTCTATTGTGTATATGTACCACAACTTTCTTATCCATTTGTCTGCCGATGGACATCTAGGTTGCTTCCATATCCTAGCTATTGTAAACAGTGCTGCAGTGAACATTGGGGTACACGGGTCTCTTTCAATTCTGGTTTCCTCAGCGTGTATGTCCAGCAGTGGGATTGCTGGGTAGAATGGCAGTTCTATTTCTGGTTTTTTAAGGAATCTCCACACTGTTCTCCATAGTGGCTGTACTAGTTTGCATTTCCCCCAACAGTATAAGAGTGTTCCCATTTCTCCACACAATCTCCAGCATTTATTGCTTGTAGACTTTGATGGGAGGAGAGTATTTGGTTCAGACGGTAAATCATCTGTCTGCAATGCAGGAAACTCGGGTTCAATCCCTGGGTTGTGAAGATCCCCTGGAGAAGGAAATGATGTGTGTGCCATAAGATGGCTTTGATGGCAGCCATTCTGACTGATGTGAGATGGTACCTCATTGTGGTTTTGATTTGCATTTCTCTGATAATGAGTGATGTTGAGCATCTTTTCATGTGCTTGTTAGCCATTTGTATGTCTTCTTTGGAGAAATGCCTGTTTAGTTCTTTGGCCCATTTTTTGATTGTGTCGTTTATTTTTCTGGAACTGAGCTGCATGAGCTGCTTGTATATTTTGGAGATTAATTTTTTGTCAGTTGTTCCATTTGCTATTATCTTCTCCCATTCTGAAGGCTGTTCATTTTGCTTATAGTTTCCTTTGTTGTGCAAAAGCTTTTAAGTTTAATTAGGTCCCATTTGTTTATTTTTGTTTTTGTTTCCATTATTCTGGGAGATGGGTCATAGAGGATCTTGCTGTGGTTTATGTCAGACAGTGTTATGCCTATGTTTTCCTCTAGGAGTTTTATAGTTTCTGATCTTACATTTAGATCTTTAATCCATTTTGAATTTATTTTTGTGTATTGTGTTAGAAAGTGTTCTAGTTTCATTCTTTTACAGGTGGTTGACCAGTTTACCCAGCACCACTTGTTAGAGATTGTCATTTCTCCATTGTATATTTTTGCCTCCTTTGACAATGATAAGATGTCCATAGGTGCATGGATTTATCTCTGGGCTTTCTATTTTGTTCCCATTGATCTATATTTCTGTCTTTGTGCCAGTACCATACTGTTGATAGTAGCTTTGTAGTATAGTCTGAAGTTAGGCAGGTTTATTCCTCCAGTTTCATTCTCCTTTCTCAAGATTGTTTTGGCTATTTGATGCCAGGAGCCAGCGTGAGGAACTCCGCCCATGGCAAAGGTCATGAGGAAGGAGGCTTCGGCATACGCAAAGGCGGGATCGAGCCTCAGGAAACCGCCTGCTCCCAAGCATCTATCCCCAAAACCAGAGTCTGCCCACTTTACTGTTTTATGCTCTTACCTACATCTCTGATTTTACAGGGGGCTCTCTCCCATCACCTCTCTCAGAGAAGGAGTTAACCTACAGCTCCAGTTAATAAAAATTCCTGGGGGTGACAAGAGTGTTTCAACTAACTCCTCTGAAGGTTATCTAGCCTGCCTGTACAGGTTCGTCCAGCCACATGTGATTGTTTACAGTCTCCCAACCATGAGAGGCACGAGATGTTTTAGACTTACTAAAGGCAGATTCTTTAGGAAGTTAGAAATTATTAGCATAGTCAGTTGATTAGGAATTACACTGGTGAAGGGTTTTTCATTTGTTGGGCCAATATTTGCTGCTAAGTCTCCATATTCCATGCCCTTATGATGAATATAACTAACATATAGGAGAAATAAGTATTAACCTTTAAGATTAATCATGTTAAACCTTAGGCTAAGTAAATTCCTTTCTTAATTGTAACCCACTACCACCTCACCCTATAGGAATGCAACTTTATCTGGTACCTTCAGAGGGTGGTGCCTGGTTAAGAAAAATCACCCCTGGAAAATAAGTTTTTGGTTGACTGACCATTATCAGAAAGAAAGGATCATAAAATGTTAGTAGGCCCCATGGCCAGAAGATGATGTAAAACCCCTAAGACCTTTATGTATACTTTTATAAGAAGCACCTGATTTTGATAAAGGTCAGGACTGCTGACCCTCATGTGACTTTAACATTTCCATTTGTATCTATGTGTTCAAAAAGTGTATAAGCAAACCTGAAAATAAAGAAAATGGATCAGTTTCTGGAAAGACTGATTCCCCCATGTTGTTCTTTCTTGTTCTCTGTTTTTCTGGCTGAATTCCCATCTGGAGCGTGGGTGCTCGCCAAGCCTGCTAATTTTGCCCTGGCTTTTAAGTTCCACGCGAGAGGGAGCCCAAGGTGGGGCACCCTCCGATATTCAAGTGGGCGCTGGTGGCCTATGTAGGTTGTGCAAGGTTCTTGTCTCGAAGCTTTATTGGTATCCCACATAAACCAAGTTATTCAGCCTCTTTTTCTCCACTAATTTTCCTACTACACTATTTCTTTCTAATCTCNAAAATAATACAGAGAAGAGAAAATGGCCAGTAAAAGGTAGACTCTGAAACCTGGGCTTTCCAGTTTAGGGAACTGCCCACCCCCAGTTCAGTCAATCCTAAAGAAAATCAACCCTGAATATTCATTGGAAGGATTGAAGCTGAAGCTCCAATGCTTTGGCCACCTGATACAAAGAGCTAACTCATTGGAAAACGCCTTGATGCTGGGAAAGATTGACAGCAGGAGGGGAAGGAAGTGACAGAGGATGAAATGGTTGGATGGCATCACTGACTCAATGGACATGAGTCTGAGCAAACTCCAGGAGACAGTGAAAAACAGGGAAGCCTGACGTGCTGCAGTCCATGGGGTCGCAAAGTGTTGGACTTGACTTAGCAACTGAACAACAACACTTCCAGGTTTTTAGAGTCAAGCTAACCACCTCAGATGCAGCACAGGATCTCTGCAGAAGTGTCTTGAAGTCAACTAAGATCACGTAACACCTACCAACCCTTAAGAATCAGGCTCCATGCAAAACTGCCACCATTCTAAATGTGTGTGTATGCCTGCAGCCTTGATTACAGAGAGAGCAGATTACATGCATCAGAGTNGATGCAGAGAAGGCCTTTGACAAAATTCAACATCCATTTATGATAAAAACTCTCCAGAAAGCAGGAATAGAAGGAACATACCTCAACATAATAAAAGCCATATATGATAAGTCCACAGCAAACCTTATCCTCAATGGAGAAAAACTGAAAGCATTTCCTCTAAAGTCAAGAACAAGACAAGGGTGACCACTCTCACCACTACTATTCGATATAGTTTTGGAAGTTTTAGCCACAGCAATCAGAGAAGAAAAAGAAATAAAAGAAATCCAGACTGGAAAAGAAAAAGTAAAACTCTCACTGTTTGCAGATGACATGATCCTCTACATAGAAAACCCTAATGACACCACCAGAAAATTACTAGAGCTCATCAATGAATAAATGAAGTTTCAGGATGTAAAATTAATGCACAGAAATCCCTTAAATTCCTATACACTAACAATAAGAGCACAGAAAGAGAAAATAAGAAACAAGTCCATTCACCACTGCAATGAAAAAAATAAAATATTTAGGAATAAATTTACTTAAAGAAACAAAAGACCTATACCTATAGAACTAGAAAATATTGATGAAAGAAATCAAAGATGACTCAAATAGTTGGAGAAATATACCATGTTCATGGATCAGAAGAATCAATATAGTGAAAATGAGTATACTACTCAAAGCAATCTATAGATTCAATGCAATCCCTATCAAGCTACCAACAGTATTTTCCCAGCACACTCTTCTATTGTTGTTGTTCAGTCACTAAGTCATGGTGTTTGCAACACCATGGGCTGCAGTACACCATGCACACTCTTACCACTTTTTTTTAAATCAACTTTGCTTTAGAAGAGTTTCAACAGTAGAGAAGTGTAATAACATTCAAGTCACCAAACAACCAATATTCACGTTTCTATCATTAAGAGCTTTCTACTATTCCAGGATGAGAAATTAATTATTAATAGATGATCGGGCCTTTCCAGAAAAGCAGAACATTATGGATGTTCATGGCATAGTAGTAGAAAGAATATAGACTTTGGAGGCAGAGAGTTGGAAGGTTGTGATCCAGCTTCTTATCAATAATGTATCTTAGACAAATTATTTAATCACTCTGAATCTCAATTTCTTCATCCATTATAAGTATTTTCATTGTTGATGTCCTAAAACAATGAAAAATAATCCAAGATGACAAGGATTGTAACTGTCATAATAGAAAAGAATATTAAAAAATAATATACATATACCTGAATCACTCTGTTGTACAGCAAAAATTAACACAACACTGTAAATCAACTATACTTCAATTAAAAAACAAAATTTTAAAAAGGCCTCTATTATCATGAGTTTAAAATAAGGATTAGTCATGGCTTGCTTTGTGGTCTTCTGAAACTCTGGAACTTTCTGTTCATTATTTGAAAAGTAAAGAAAAAATGACACTTTTTATATTTAAAAGTAACAGAATGTAGTTAAATAAGGTTTCTTCAGCAACTAAATTTTTCTTCTTATATATTTCCAAAAAGTGACTCAGTGTATTATAGAACCAAAGTAAGGTTTATAGGTCAAACTCTTAAGAAATGGTCTTCTATGTAGAGAAACACAAACAGTATCTGTACTAATTTTCTCATCTGATCTCACCTACTATTTCAGGAGAGAGACAGAGAAGTAGCCACAGCATTACAGGCCTCTGACTTCAAAGCCTCCCAGTTTGAGTTGGAAAAACTATGGTCAGATGCCTAAGCTTTTTAAAAAAATCAAACACCATTTAAAGGTCCTTGCTAAATGCATACCCAAGGTTTCATAACCTGATTCTTTTCTAGAAAGGAAAGAATGACCTGCAGTAGGAATACAATGTAATGAAACATTTTTAGTGAGGCAAATGTTTTGCTTTCTAAAAATGTTCTAAGTATTGATGACATTAAGGCAACACTTCTGCTGAACGAGACAAAGAAATACCTCAGACAAAGACCTGGTGCCGAATACCAGGTGTAACATAGTTCTAAAGAAAACAAAGGTAGGTCTCTAGGTGCGGGGTTGGGGGGGGTGGGTGCAGGAAGTGCCGCACCATGTGTCACTTGGAATCTTAGTTCCCCAACCAGGAATCAAACCAGTGCCCTCTGCAGTGGAAGCACAGAGTCTTAACCACTGAACCGCCAGGGAAGTCCCAAGGTAGGTTTTCTGATTTCTTTTAGATGATGCTGTCTGGGTTGTTCATTTTCTTGGGATGGTCCTTCAGATTTCTTGAGCCTTTGCTATCTCCACCATTATATCTCTCCATCACTCAAAGAAGAGCTGCAAACCCTTGGAAAAGGGGTATTAGTCTGCTCCGGGTGTCATAACAGGATACCATAGACAGGGTAGCTTAAACAATGGAATGCATTTTCTCATGTTCTGGTGTCTAGAAGTTCATGATCAAGCTGCCAGGATGTTCTGATCCAAGTTAGAGCTCTCTTCCTGGCTTGTAGATGGCCATCATTTTGTTATATGCTCACCTGATTCTTTTTTCATGGGAAGGGTGTGGGGTGGAGCAAAGGAGAGAGAGAAGGAGGAAGCAAGCTTGCTGGTGTCTCTTCTTATAAAGGCATTAATCTCCTCATGAAAGTCTTACCTTCATGACCTCAACTAAATCTAATGACTTCCCCAAAGTCCCATCTCCAAATACCATCACTGGGTGTTAGGACCTCAGTATACAAATTTGGAGGGTAAATAATTTAGTCCAGAGCACCCTTCTAAACCTCCTTCTACTGTATCTGTGCTGGTGTGTGGTCAGTCTTGTCTGACTCTTTGAGATCCCATTAACTATAGCCTGCCAGGCTCCTCTGTCCATGGAATTTTCCAGATAAGAATACTGGAGTGGGTTGCCATTTCCTAATCCAGAGGATCTTCCCAATCCAGGGATAGAACCCATGTCTCCTGCATTGGCAGGCAGATTCTTTACCACTTCACCATCTGGGAAGCCTCTCTAGCATATCACATCACTGAAATTTAATGTTTCATGGTTAATTCTGCCTTACAGTGTAGAAATTACTCACTAGGTAAAGTGAGCTGCTGAGCTTATAGAAGTTTGGTTTTAAAAGCTAAATCCACACCAGGTTTAAGATCTCACATGATAATCTTACTTGATGATGACATAACTCTTTTTGAGTACACACTGCCTTATTTTCTACCTCACTAGATAACTTAAATTTTAAAAGAAGACTTCTGGCTGCTACTGTTGCTAAGTCACTTCAGTCATGTCCAACTCTGTGTGACCCCATAGATGGCCTCCTACCAGGCTCCTCTGTCCCTGTGATTCTCCAGGCAAGAACACTGGAGTGGGTTGCCATATTTACCACTTCTCTAGGACAAAAGGCCATCATAATTCTGGAAAGTTTGTGATGGTATCTAAAGGAGGCAACTAGAGAAGACCACAGAGGTAAGAGGCTTATGTTCTCATGGGCTTTTCAAAATCTACAGGCACCCCTTTCCTTTATCTAAGTCTTTCCTTGTAAAACATAACACATCTACCCAAAATACATGTACTGGTTTTGTTTGTAATTATTTCCTTGCCTTTATTTATACTTTTACTACCTAAATATCAACCCCTAACTACTTTATATAAATGTGATTACACAGTATTTTGTATCTGATGTTTTTATCTTAATTTTATGGTTTCAACTGTCATATATGATGTTGGATATAGTTGGATTCATTCATTTAACTAGTTAATGGTATCCCATTCTAAGAATACAATGCCATTTATTTATCTGTTTACTTTTGATAGAAATTAGTTTCAGTTTTGGTTGTTACAAATAATGCTTTTTAGAACATACTTGTACATGCCTTTGGGTGAATCCATTAAAAAAAAAAACCCAGTGGACAGTCTAAAATTGAAAAATGTAATATATAAAGTAAGAACTGAAAACAGATTGGTTTAGCAGCTGATCAGACATATAGAAGGCAAAATTCGTTAACTGAAAGATCAAAGCAAAGGATCCCAACTGAAATACAGAAAGAAAAAGGACCGAGGGAAAAAAATAAATCAGAAAAGCTCTGATATTAGATTGTGTGACCTGCGGTAGTCCCAACAAATCAGAGGGTTCTATTCCCTTGGCCACATGACTGACTCAAAAGTCACCATATGGTTCAGCTTGGTACAATCATATCTAATGTTGGAGCTTGGGCTTGAGCCTCCAGAATGAAATATTCTCCTTTCAGCTAGAATTGAACCTGGGTCTTAGATGTTAGTCTGGAACTTCTGTGCTGGTGTACAGTCAGTGCCAAGAGAGGAGAATAATTGAGTCCTGGTAACATCATTTAAGGCCCTAGTGAGAAAGCTATACCAGTCCTACCACTGGACTAGTCAGTTCCATGAGCAAACATTTCCCTTCTTGCTTTAGACTAGTGAGGGTTTTGTTCTGTCACCTTCAGTGAGGGTTCTGACTATAAATACTCCTTCACTATTATGCAGTCTCCAAATGCCCTCATCCATGCCTTCCACAGGGAAGGGGAAATATACTATTATGGAGATCTGTAGACCAATTTTCTATCCCCCAACTAATACATAATCTTCCTACTGGGCCTTTCCCAGTAAAGCAACAGCATTGTTCTTGGAACCTGGTTGCCCACGGGACATTCACACTAAGTTCTTCTTCCTCCTTGGATCTCAGGTGACCTATATTCATCCAGCAAACCTTTGCATTCCTCTGCCCCTTGTTCATTTTTCCACCTCTAAGTTTAATATATTGTTTTAATTAACATTTTAGGAGCTAAACTCTCAGCTAGGATTATGTCTGAGTGGAAGGGTGCATGATAACTCTTGGATTGGGATCATATTCAAAAGGAAGAACTGATTGTAAATTTCAGTTGCTTCTGCTTTTGAATCTGAGGATGAACGTAAAGCTGAAAATGGTCATCAGAAAGCCTGTTTGCTTAAATCTCTGCAAACTGACTTTTTTGAGCTTCACAGCTCCCATGTACTGACTTCTCTTTCCTCACCCCTCTCCTTTTCAGACAGAATACTTAAGACCCTTGGCTCTGGGCTCTGAAGTCTGGGCAGGGCACTGTTCATTGCATGGCTGATTAGTTCACACATAGTAAGAAGTCATTCCTAAAGGAAATCAACCCTGAATAGTCATTGAAAGGACTGATGCTGAAGCTGAAGCTCAAACACTTTGATGCAAAGATCAATACTGTGATCCAATACTTGATGTAAAGATCTGAGTTATTGGAAAAGACCCTGGTGCTGGGAAAGATTGAAGGCAAAAGGAGAAGGGGATGGTAGAGGATGATAGGGTTGGATGGTATGACTGACTCAATGGACACAAGTTTGAGCAGACTCTGGGAGATAGTGAAGGACAGGGAAGCCTGGCATGCTGCAGTTCATGGGTTGCAAAGAGTCGGACACAACTAGTGACTGAACAACAGCAACAAAAAAGAAATGCCCCCATTTGAAACTAAGTTGAAATCTCTTTTTCTTCAAGTTTTATATTGTACCTTATTTCCTCTTCTTTATTGGTATAATAATGTTTTAACTCACATATAGGCCCTTGGTTCAAATATTTCTTTTTATTCTTTGCTTTGTACTTAGCCTACCTGCCAACCCCACACACATAAAATTCACTATGTCACAACATGCAAACTGTCAGGCTATAAGTCTGGCCAGCAGATATCTTTTTTTCAACCTTTACTCTCTTTCTCTCTCTATATATATATATATATATATATAACATTATATATTATATATATTTACTTATATATGTGTGTATACATATAGGTTATGTATACATATATATTGTTAATATATATATATAATTGATTTACTTATTTGGCTGCACTGGGTGTTAGTTGTGGCACTTAGGGTCTAGTTTCCTGACCAGGGATGGAACCTGAGCCCCCTGCATTGGGGGTGCAGAGCCACCAGGGAAATCCCTACAATATATTTTTAAATTGTGTCTATGTTATTGATATACACAGAATATCAAGAGATTCTACATAAAAATTCTCACTTTAGGATTCTTTCAACATATCAGGATATCTAGCTCCCNGGGTGCAGAGCCACCAGGGAAATCCCTACAATATATTTTTAAATTGTGTCTATGTTATTGATATACACAGAATATCAAGAGATTCTACATAAAAATTCTCACTTTAGGATTCTTTCAACATATCAGGATGTCTAGCTCCCATTTTCCCTCATGGCGTCAATTACCTAGAGCAAGCAACTGGTCCACTTCACTGATTGATTCTCTCCTTCTCCTTGAAGCCCTAGGGCAGCAACATGATGCAGAGTAGTGACCTGACGGCTTCAGGCACTGTGCTGCTGTGCTGTCCTAAGGAGAGACAGACGCAGTGTGGAATCTGGATGCCAAGAAACCTTGTAGTTGAAGTTGGAGCCTAAAAACTCCAAGCAGGATCTCTGTTGGTAGACACAGGACCAAGTAGGCATCCGTGGAAGCTGAAGAGTGACTTACATAGGGGCCAAGATCAGAAATGCCCAGTGTCTCAGCATTGCCAGGAATGGAATGAAGAAAGGCACCAATTTTTGTTGTTGTTCTGTCACTCGGTTGTGTCCAACTTTTTGCAACCCCCTGGACTGCTGCACACCAGGCTTCCCTGTCCTTCACCATTTCCCAGATTTTGCTCAAACTCAGGTCCATTGAACTGATGTTGCCATCCAACCATCTCATCCTCTGCTGCCCTCTTCTGCTCCTGCCCTCAATCTTTCCCACCGTCAGGGTCTATTCCAATGAATTAGCTCTTCGCATCAGGTGACCAATTAAGTTGGCTATCAAAAGCATTTAGAGCTTCCTTGGTGGAGCAGTGGGTGGGAATTTGCCTACCAATGCACGGGGCATGTTTGATCCCTGGTCTGGGAGGATCCCACACTCCTCAGAGCAGCTAACCCTGTGTTCCCAAACCACTGGCACTATAGGGCCGGGACAAGGCAACTACTGAGCTGCAACTACTGGAGCCTGAGAGCCTAAAGCTGGTGCTCTACAACAAGAAAAGCCACTTCAGTGAGAAGCCCACACAGCACAGCTGGAGAGTAGGCCCTGCTCTCTGCAACTAGAGAAAGCCTTCACAAAGTAACCAAGACCCAGTGCAGCCAAAAATGCTAATAAATAAATATATATTTTTTTAATGTTCAGAAGGCAGAAGAAGATGGCAGAAGAGTAAGATGGGGAGATCACCAGCCTCCCCAAAAGTACATAAAAAAAATGGTCAAAGTTGGGACTTCCCTGGTGGCCCATGCTTGTCCGTGCTCCCAATGCAGGGGGCCCGGGCTTGATCTTTGGTCAAGGAACTAGATCCCACAAGCCACAACTAAAGATCCCACGTGCTACAACGAAGACCTGGTGCAGCTGAATAAATAAACAAATAAATAAATGTTTTTTAAATGTTCAAAGTTAATTATCCTCTATATCTGAATTACAGACTAAGATTCACGCTCTTCACATTATAGATAGAGACTTCATATTAAAATAGCTTTCCTCTGCATCTCCCTACTGACCTCTGCATTTTTTAATAGCTTTTTAACACCATTCACGTTAGCATAATCTCTTGACGTACTTGATAATCAGAAAGTTCATTTTTCAGAGAGCATGAGCCATGCACTCAAGCATCACCTGGAGAATTCATCGCTCTGGTTGGGATTGCTGTTTAGCAAACAACAGTTTTTCCTGGATTTGGGCAGAGCGTGGCAGGCTTGTCCCTACTCCACAAAATGTCAGTAGGTGTTACTTGAAGGTGATCCGCATCTTCAGAACGAGGGCTCAGTCACATGACTCGGGGTCGTCGTTGGGTGTCAGTCCTCAGCTGGGGGATCATCTGGAACATTCATAAAGGGCCTTGCTATACAGCTGCTTGGGCTTCCCAGGTGGCGCTAGTGGTAAAAAACCTGCCTGCCAATGCAGGAGACCGAACGGAATCGGGTTTGATCCCTGGGTCAGGAAGATGCCCTGGAGGAGGGCATGGTAACCCACTCCAGTATTCTTGCCGAGAATCCCATGGACAGAGGAGCCTGACCGGCTACAGCCCATACGGTTGCAAAGCCAGACATGACTGAAGTGACTTAGCACACACACATGTACACAGCCGCTTGGCTTCCTTACAGCACGATGGCTAGGTCCCAACAATAAGCACCCCAAGAGGCAGAAGTGAAAGCTACCTACTTCTTAAATCTTGGGCCCAGAATCCTGCACAGCATCCCATCCACTGTGCTCTATCAGTTGAGTGATGATCGTGCCCAAAGTCAAGGAGAGGGGACATGGAACTCAATTCTCAATACTAGGAGAGTCAAAGAAACAGCTGCTATACTTATTTAAAAAGCAAACCATCGGATCATTGGATTTTATCCTAGACCCATTGAATCAGTATTTCTGAGGCTTGAGATTGGGAATATGGTTTTAATAGGCACCCCAAACTTTTCTTAAGCAGACAAAAATACAACTTCTATATCATCTTGGAACTTTCTATTTTAACATAAATGTTCGCCTTCCCTGTCTCTCTTTTTTTAATTGGGGTGTAGTTGCTTTACAATGTTGTGTTAGTTTCTGCTGTACAATAAAGTGAATCCCACCATGGGTATATACCCTTAGAAAACCATTATTCAAAAGGACACATACACCCCAATGTTCACTGCAGCACCAGTTACGATAGCAAGGACACGAAAGCAATCTAAATATCCATTAACAGATAAATGGATAAAAAAGATGTGGTGCATACATACAATGGAATATTCAGTTCAGTTCAGTTCACTTGCTCAGTCGTGTCTGACTCTTTGTGACCCCATGAATCGCAGCACGCCAGGCCTCCCTGTCTATCACCAACTCCAATTTACTCAAACTCATGTCCATCGAGTCAGTGATGCCATCCAGCCATCTCATCTTCTGTCATCCCCTTCTCCTCCTGCCCCCAATCCCTCCCAGCACCAGAGTCTTTTCCAATGAGTCAACTCTTCACACGAGGTGGCCAAAGTACTGCAGTTTCAGCTTCAGCATCATTATTTCCAAAGAACACCCAGAACTGATCTCCTTTAGGATGGACTGATTGGATCTCCTTGCAGTCCAAGGGACTCTCAAGGGTCTTCTCCAACACCACAGTTCAAAGCATCAATTCTTCAGCACTTAGCTTTTTCACAGTCCAACTCTCACATCCATACATGACCACTGGGAAAACCATAGCCTTGACTAGACAGACCTTTGTTGGCAAAGTAATGTCTCTGCTTTTGAATATGCTCTCTAGGTTGGCCATAACTTTCCTTCCAAGGAGTCTTTTAATTTCATGGCTGCAATCACCATCTGCAGTGATTTTGGAATATTACTCAACCTTTAAAAAAAAAATGAAGTTGGGTCATTTGTAGAAATGTGAATAGACCTAGAGTCTGTCATACAGGGTGAAGTACGTCCCCTGGTTCTTGATCGAGGCATATTTCATGGTATTTACAACACCTTGCTTCATATGATGGGAAGGGACACATTAAGGAGTCTATTTTAAACGTGAATTCCTCCCATATTACAGGCAGAGCAGAGCACAAGAGAAGGTGAAAGGGGGTCAGTAAGGGCAAGCCTGGTAATCTTTCATTGATAAATAGGTCTTCATTGATCTCAGCCAGCTTTCACTGCACAGATGACAGGAAACGTCAGCTGATTTATATTGCAACACCCCTTGTTTTGTAGGAGATGCGCTTCTTTTCTATATAAATGTTAAGGAGAGGGAAATCATTTCATCAAGTGTGTGGATTAGTTGGACTCCTCTGAGAGCAGTTCCCAAGAAGCAGACTGAATACGTGGTTTATTTGGGAGGTTCATGATAGATGAGACAGAGCAAGTAAGGCAGCCAGTAGGGGCCCAGAATGAAGATAGCTACCTTGAGGGAGGAGACACGCGGCGGGCAACCAGACTTTAATCCAACTTAGAGGTTTTGGTAAAAGATAGCACTCACACATCCCAGTTATCCTGCCAAATACAGGGGAGCTGGGATATTTATATTCCCACCCTCAAGTAATTTGTAAGGACGCCCCTAGAGAGTCATTCATTTCCAGGCATTTCAAAAGGCAAAGCAGGTTCTAGCAGTCCAAGGGTAGGTATTGGGAAAGGACCCAAGAAGAAGTAAGGAGAACACCCCCACAGCCTGTCAGAAGATCTTACATCCTCACCAAGGCTTAATCAAAACAAGTCAGACTGGGGTTCTGTGTAGTTATTCTATCTGTTCTGTTGTTTTAGTTTGTTCCTGGAAACTCCTTACTTTTCTTGAAGGTAAAGAATTTGCCCAACTGAGAAACCTGCACTATTTCATCTATTTCTGAGTAAAGCAACCTCTTATCAAAGAAAGAGCTTTTGGAATGCTCATGACATTGTTTCCAGATGTGTGATTTCCAGATATGCACTGGCCAGATACAGAAGAGCCCAAGCTGCGGTGAGCAGATGCCTGAAAGTATGAGGGATATCCCTGATTCCATGAAGATCCTGGCTTTGTGGACCACTTTGATGTCACCTTTCATGGTTTGTTGTGGTGTATGTTACTTTACAAGCAGGGGGAGCATCTGGGCTATTTCAACTGGCTTCAGTTTTTTGGGTAGTGTTTGAGATTGTTGTTTGGAAAGGACTATGCTGGAAATTGCCAGTGATAACATATGTGCTGGCTTTGTTCTTCCCAATATTCTCTCATGTTGCTCCACCTCACATCTGAGCCCTGAGAGCTGCCCAGAAAACCCTTTAGATGTGAGTCTCCACATGAATTCCCTTTAGAAGGCAAAGAAATTGAAAGGTAGCTAATGAGTGAGTTCTGATGACAACATTCTGGACTAGAGTGAAAACAGTGATCTAATTACTCACTCAAGAGGGTGCTTGAGTTATTATTCAGTCTCTCAGTCATGTCTGACTCTTTGTGACCCCATGGACCGCAGCATGCCAGGCTTCCGTGTCCTTCACTATCTCCCAGAGTTTGCTGAAACTCATTTCCACTGAGTCAATGATGCCATCCAACCATCTCATTCTCTGTCACCTTCTTCTCCTCCCACCCTCAATCTTTCCCTGCATCAGGGTCTTTTCCAATGAGTCGGCTCTTTGCATCAGGTGGCCAAAGTATTTGAGCTTCAGCTGTAGCATCAGTCCATTGAATAGTCAGAATTGATTTCCTTTAGGATGGACTAGTTTTATCTCCTTGCTGTCCAAGGGACTCTCAAGAGTCTTCCCAAACACCACAGTTCAGAAACATCCATCCTTTGGTGCTCAGCCATCTTTACAGTCCAGCTCTCACATCTGTACGTGACTGCTGGAAAAACCATGGACTTCCTAGGTGGCGCCAGTGATCAAGAACCCACCTGCCAATGCAGCTAAATTTAAGAGATGTGGGTTCAATCCCTGGGCAGGAAGATCCCCTGGAAGAAGGCACAGTAATTGACTCCAGTATTCTTGCTTGGAGAATCCCATGGACAGATGAGCCTGGCAGGCTACAGTCCATAGGGTCACACAGAGTCAGACACAACCAAAGCAACTTGGCACACACTGGAAAAACCATAGCTTTGACTAGACAGACCTATATAGGGTTGGCGAAGTGATATCTCTGTTTTTTAATACGCTAAGTTTGTCATAGCTTTTCTTCCAAGGAGCAAGCATCTTTTAATTTCGTGGCTGAAGTCACCATCAGCAGAGAAGAGGTAGGTGCTTGAGAGGATATTCCCATTATTCCAATTTGATTGTGTTTCTTTGATTTGTGAACCTATTTGCCTATTATTTACCTCCCCAACAAGAGATGACCTTCTTCCCTGGCCATTTCTACTGAGTAGAAACCAAAGCTGAAAAGCAGATAAAAGAAAATGTAAGACATTATGTATGACATTGAAGGAAGAACCATTTTGTTTTAATTAATTAATTATTTATTTTTGGTTGCGCTGGATGTTCCTTGCTGCTTTCTCTAGTAGCGGCGAGTCACGGGCTACTTTCAACTGGGGTGAATGGGCTTCACTTGTTGGGGAGCAGGGACTTTAGGGCACACGGCCCTTGAGCTCAGTAGTTATGACCCACAGGCTTAGTTGCTCTGAGGTATGTGAGATCTCCCTAGACTAGTAATCGAACATGTGCCCCTGCATTGGCAGGCAAATTCCTGACCACTGGACCACCAGAGAAGGCCCCAGACCATTTTCTTAAGGCTTCAAAATCATTTCTGCTTTAGAGGCAAATTCAAACTCTAACCTGGCCTGACCTGTAACATCATCTCTCCCCACTCCCCCCTCCTCCCATGGGCCTTGCTTCTGTCCCCCAACACAGCACACCCACTCTGGGGTCTTTGCCCTTGCTTGGAATCCTGTGACCCATGCCTGGGTGACTTGTGTTTATCATTTAGGCTTCAGCTTTAATGTCATCNAGGGAGTTGTTATTATTACTATTATTATCCCCACTTCCCAGATAAGCAAACTGAAGTTTAGAGAATTAAACAAATTTACAGCATTCCAAAGCTCAGTAATGATGGAAATGGCATATAAACCTAGGTCTAAATGCTTTTTAGGGTCATGTCCCCCAAATGAGTAAAAGTATACTTTAAACTCTCTTTCTGACTTTGGTACCCTGCCCTCAGTTTAAATGAGTAGCTCATTCCTTCTTCCATGACCAGTATGAAGGGATAAATATCTAAATATATTCGTCTATTTTTCTCTAGTTGCTGCTGCTGCTGCTAAGTCGCTTCAGTCTTGTCTGACTGTGTGACCACATAGACGGCAGCCCACCAAGCTCCCCCGTCCATGGGATTCTCCAGGCATGAACACAGGAGTGGGGTGCCATTTCCTTCTCCAATGCATGAAAGTGAAAAGTGAAAGTGAAGTCACTCAGTCGTGTCCGACTCTTAGCGACCCCATGGACTGCAGCCCACCAGGCTCCTCCATCCATGGGATTTTCCAGGCAAGAGTACTGGAGTGGGGTGCCATTGCCTTCCCCATGTGGCAAGCTTTGCACATCTGTTTAATTTTTACACGAGGTAATTGTAGGAGTTATTTTTTGATTGTTCGCCTTCTGAGGACTCCCTCCTGGCTTGCCCTGCGCCCTAGAAATCTCCTTCACATCCTTTAAAATCAGACAAGTATCTTCTGCCTGCGCCTCAATTTCTGTTTGGCGCTGCCCTCTAGTGGCTAAAGTAAATGCAGCTTCTGTTCAAGCGGTAACTTTTCACTGGAGCTCAGAAGCCGCGGTTTGGAAGTTTTTTTGTTTGTTTGTTTGTTTGTTTGTTTTTTAAATTACTGAGTTGTTGTTGTTTAATTAGAGTATAGTTGCTTTACAATGTTGTGTTATTTTCTTCTGTCCAGCAAAGCGAATAAGTTCTTAAGGCGTCCAAAGATTAACAAACATCGGCAGATGTTGAATGATACGTGGGCGTCTATATGCTCTCTCTGCCCAGTAACCCGGGAGAAGGCGATGGCACCCAGCTCCAGTACTCTTGCCTGGAAAATCCCATGGACGGAGGAGCCTGGTGGGCTGCAGTCCATGGGGTCTCGAAAAGTCGGACACGACTGAGCGACTTCACTTTCACTTTTCACTTTCATGCACTGGAGAAGCAAATGGCACCCCACTCCTGTGTTCGTGCCTGGAGAATCCCATGGACGGGGGAGCCTGGTGGGCTGCCATCTATGGGGTCGCACAGAGTCGGACACGACTGAAGCGACTTAGCAGCAGCAGCAGCCCAGTAACCCAGAATTGGAAGAGGGGTTCTGAAGGATTGAGAGACCCTTCCAAATAAAATACGCGTCATTTCATCAGTTTCAAGTGCAGAAGCAGTTTCTCAGTCTTCCTCTCTCCGTTGATGAGAAACTAAGAAAAAGCCGTAAAGTACACAGAGGAGAGAGTGGTGGTAATTAACCTGTGCTCTACAAGCAGAGCCTTCCTTGTACATGTCCCACAGGGCGTATAAATCAGTTGTTACTGTCGGTTTTACAATGAAATACAAATGTGGAATGCAGCCCACTTCTTAGGAATTCTGGCATTTTTTTCCGACTTTGAGGAAAGAAGCAGGGTCTTTGCAGGAAGAATACAAAAGGCTAGTAATAATTCTCTAAAAAGCCTCATGTTAGAAGGAAGAACAGGTGAAAGCTGTGAGTATACTCAAGACATTATTTGCGAGTTTGTTTGTTGTGGCCTGTTAGAGTCTGTGCATCAGAAAAACAAAGACTCTGCAGTTGTTTCCAAGTATACAAGACTGACTAGGCTGACTGGATTAACCCGTGATTCAGTCAGATGGGTTTAACTGATTA
This sequence comes from Neotragus pygmaeus, assembly GCA_006410875.1. Classification (NCBI taxonomy): domain Eukaryota; kingdom Metazoa; phylum Chordata; class Mammalia; order Artiodactyla; family Bovidae; genus Neotragus; species Neotragus pygmaeus. Next base: position 60,845 of record SJYV01051115.1, read on the forward strand.
TTTTCTTCCTTGAACCCACCAGTCCTTTTGATGATTCATAAACCAGCAAAACCAGCCCAATGAGCTAGGCCAGACCACAAAGACTGATCTCACTTTGCAAGAATTCTGACTTGGATTTAGTTCAAGGTTGCTTTTATTTAGGTCTTATTACCCAGGGTGGCAAAAATATGCAAACGGTACAGATGACACAGAAGATACAAACGGAAGATTCACTGATGCCACCCATGTTCGTCCCGTCGGCACATCCAAAGTCAGTGGCCAGTGAGGCCCAGGTGGGGTGATGAGCCCCCCAAGACCAGGGAGCCCCAGGCAGATGTGCCAGAGAGATCTATGGACCGGCTAGACATCCTGAGCTCAAAGAGGAGTACGGTGGCAGGGGGAGAATTGGGCGTATTCTCCTAGAGAAGGTGTCAGTATGAAGTGTGTTCACGTGAAGGAGGGTATGCATGGATGGCAGACTGTCCAAGGAGTACGGGTGGTCGCATATATTTTCCCCAGTGAAGAATCCCTTAATCTATAGACAGTTACAGCATTCTCGGCGGGTCAAAGTTGAGACAGGCCTGGAACCTGGGACCTTTGCTGCAGCTCTGCGATGCTTGCATCTGGACACATCTCACCTGGAGCAACAAAATACCAAGAAACCATCTGGGACTAAAACTAACCATGTCCATGTGCAGGTGGGTCAAATTCTGGACAAAAGATCCAAAGAGACCGAAAAACCTAACTGGTGCTTTTGAAGAGCCTGGAGCAAAAGCAGGGTACTGCACATGCCCCCGCTGCACACAATACCACTTAAAAGGCGGGCAAACCACCTAAGCTACACCCTCTGCCACAATCCCTGGACACAGCCTGTTGTTGTTCAGACCCGCAGTTGTGTCTGACTCTTTGCAGTCCAGCCATCTCATCCTCTGACGCCTTCTTCTTCTGCCCTCAATCTTTTCCAGCATCGGGGACTTTTCCAGTGAGTCACCTGTTCACATCAGATGACCAAAATACTTGAGCTTCAGCTAGTCCTTCCAACGAATAGTCAGGGTTGATCTCCCTTAAGATTGACTGGTTTGATCTCCTTGCTGTCCAAGGGATTTTGAGGAGTCTTCTCCAGCTCCGTGGTTCAAAGGCATCAATTCTTTGGCATTCTGCCTCCTTTACAGTCCAGCTCTCACAACCATATGTGACCACTGGGAAGACCATAGCCTTAACTATACGAACCTTTGTTGGCGAAGTAATGTCTCTGCTTTTCACACTTCCCTGGTGGCTCAGAGGTTACAGTGTCTGCCTGGAATGCAGGAGACCAGGGTTTGATCCCTGGGTTGGGAAGATCCCCTGGAGAAGGAAATGGCACCCCACTCCAGTACTCTTGACTGGAGAATCCCATGGAGGGAGGAGCCTGGTAGGCTACAGTCCATGGGGTTGCAAAGAGTCAGACACGACTGAGCGACTTCACTTTCACTTTCACCCTGACCCCATGTAAAGAACAAGCTCACCCCACCTCAAGAGTAAGTAAGCAAGGGACCACAATCAAAGGCTTAATGTCAGGAAGCTACACTACCCCATTCTCTTAGAGTTTTGTGTTGGTATAACCAAATAGTACCTTCCTAACAGATTGTCTCAGCCTTCTCAGGCCACCATAGCAACGTACCATGGGCTGGGTGGCTTAAACAAAAGAAATCTATTTCTCATGGTTCTGGAAGCTGGAAGTCCAAGATCAAGGTCTCAAGGATTTGATAGCTGGTAAGAGCCCTCTCCTGGCCTGTAGACAGCCACTTTCTTGTGTCCTAACCAGGCTTTTCCTCAGTACCTGCTAGTGGAGAAAGAATGAGATTTCTCTTAGTCTCCTTTTTGTTGTTGTTAAGCCGCTAAGTCATGTCTGACCCTTTGTGACCCCATGCATGGCAGCATTACCAGTCTTCCCTGTCCTTCTATATCTCCCAGAGTTTGCTCAAACTCATGTCCACTTATCCTCTATTGCCCTCTTCTTTTCCTGCCTTCAACCTATCCCAGCCAAGAAAAAGAAATGCATGAAAGCAAAATGGTTGTCTGAGGAAGCCATATAAATAGCTTAGAAAAGGAGAGAGGCGAAAGGCAAAGGAGAAAAGGAAAGATATACCCAACTGAATACAGAGTTCTAGAGAATAGCAAGGAGAGATAAGAAAGCAACCTGAACAATGCAATGAAATAGAGGAAAACAATAGAATGGGAAAGACTAGAGATCTCTTCCAGAGAAGGCAATGGCACCCCACTCCAGTACTCTTGCCTGGAAAATCCCATGGATGGAGGAGCCTCGTAGGCTGCAGTCCATGAGGTCACTAAGAGCGGGACTGAGCAACTTCACTTTCACTTTCATGCATTGGAGAAGGAAATGGCAACCCACTCTGGTCTTCTTGCCTGGAGAATCCCAGGGACAGAGGAGCCTGGTAGGAGGCAGTCTATGGGGTTGCACAGAGTCGAACATGACTGAAGCAACTTAGCAGCAGCAGCAACAGAGATCTCTTCAAGAAAATTGGAGATACCAAAGGGGAACATTTCATGCAAAGATGAGCACAATAAAGGCCCTAACAGTAGCAGAAGAGATTAAGAAGAGGTGGCAAGAATACACGGAAGAACTGTACAAAAAAGATGTTCATGACCCAGATAATCACGATGGTGTGATCACTCACCTAGAGCGAGACATCCTGGAATATGAAGTCAAGTGGGCTTTAGAAAGCATCACTATGAACAAATCTAGTGGAGGTGATGGAATTCCAGTGGAGCTATTTCAAATCCTGAAAGATGATGCTGTGAAAGTGCTGCACTCAATATGCCAGCAAATTTGGAAAACTCAGCAGTGGCCACAGGACTGGGAAAGGTCAGTTTTCATACCAATCCCAAAGAAAGGCAATGCCAAAGGATGCTCAAACTACAAAACAATTATGCTCATTTCACATGTTAGTAAGGCTATGCTCAAAGTCCTTCAAGCTAAGCTTCAACAGTATGTGAACCAAAAACTTTCAGACGAACAACCTGGATTTAGAAAAGGCAGAGGAGTCACTTAATAAATAGAAAACAGTTTGATAAAAATATCCATTTAATTATCTGAGTCATAAAATTTCACTTTATCTATTTGTTGGATTCAGATTGTGAACAAACAAAAGAAATAATTTCTATTTGGCTATCAGTTTTAGAAACACATGATCAGTTTTGAAAAGACACACATAGACATACATATAGTTTTGATCCTCATTTCAGCACCCAGCCTGTTTCCAGCATCTCTCTTTTTATTTTATTTTTTTAATTTTATTTATTTATTTTTTAAATTTTACTTTACAATACTCTATTGGCTTTGCCATACATCAACATGAATCCACCACAAGTGCACACAAGCTCCCAATCCTGAATTCCCCTCCCACCTCCCACCCCACAACATCTCTCTAGATCATCCCTGTACACCAGCCCCAAGCATCCTGCATCCTGCATCGAACGTAGACCAGCAAGAGACTCCTCTGAGAGATCATGAGGAAGAATAACCCAGCCTATGAATAATTGTAAAGTTATCGATCTACAGTGGATCACTAGGAACTGCACCACAACCGTGAATTAATAAGAATGAGTAAAGGAACGGATTGGAGTTGTACACTTGAAAAAGAAATTTGACAGTAAAATACAAGGTGACTCTGGGTTCATTCAGCAGCAAAGTGTCTGGCTATCATTGTTAGCCTCATGGGGGATGCATAAACATATGCTTAATAGTGATTCACAACTGTGATTTTAGGTCGTAATCATGCTGTGCGTTTTTATGTTTTGTTTTCTGTTGAGTACTCTACTAAAGAATCAAAGCAAAAAAATAAATGAATAAAAGAAAAACAGCAATGAGAAAATTTTAAAACATTTCATTGAACTTGAATTTTTTTCATTCCTAGCAGTTGCAGAGAACCCTAAAGATAGAGTATGCTTTAAAATTTCCCTTTCACAACCATTAATCAGTCAGCATGATACAAGAGTCCTCTAGATTTGTAAACTATGGATTTATATCCCATAAGAGGTTGTTGCTTCTTTCCCTTGCTCAGTAAGCTAATAGCTTCCTACAGTAGTACCAGCCGGGGTCCTGGCAGGGCTTTGAACACAATGTCAGGAAATGAAGTGGCAAATATGTCACTTTCAGTGTTAGAAATTATGCCCAGGGAGAGAGTTTTTTTGGTTTGGAGTTTATTTTTATTTATTTATTTATTGGTTTTTAGGTTTGGGGGGAGAGATTGACAACACATTTAGATGCCTTGCTTTTTTAAAAAAGATAAAAGATTGATTTTAATCATAACATATCTGGGATGTGGTTGGATCAAAATGTACCACTTGGGTTGTACAAATGCCACCCACTTCGGCCAATAAACAGTGCTGAGCTTGGGGCAATACCCGGACTATTGGGGGTTACAGTCAGACTGAAGTGACCTCACAAGCCATAGCTTGCCCTCCAGGGACTCCTAGACTTTGCTTTGTCCCAGCTTCTTCTCTGAGAGCCTATAAAGATGATCCAAATTTTCTGTTGATGTCTGAAGGCTGCCCTTGGAGTCTAGATCAAATTAGGTTTTCTATTACCATCCTAGAAGAATTTACAGCTCTGTGTTGAAAGGAATAAAAACTTCAGGAATGCTTTGCACAAGTAAATGAGCCCACCCTGAATATCCCATTTCTTTCCCCAGGTTCTTTCTCTCCCCTCCCACACATGTCCCCAAAGGGCCAAGACCTCTCTTCTAGAACTCAGTGACAGAGCAGTGGTTTGTTTCTATTATGCCGACTCTAGTCTCTCCTTTATAAGTGGCTTTGTTGTTACTGTTGCTGCTGTTCTTGTTTAGCCACTCTTTTGAGACCCCATGGACTGTAGCCCACCAGGCTCCTCTGTCCATGGGATTTCCCAGTCAAGAATACTGGATCAGATTGCCATTTTATTTTCCAAGGGATCTTTCCAGACCAGGGATTGAACCCACGTCTCCTGCATTGCAGGTGGATTCTTCACTGTTGAGAAAACCGGAGCTTCCCTGTAAGTGGTTAACTTTAGATTGTTAATGTCTATTTGGACAGACTTTCCTGTCCAAATAGACATTAACAATTTGAACAAAATTGGAAGAAGGAAGGAAGAAACAGAGGGAGAGGAGGGAGAAAAAAGGGAGGGGAGGAGAGGAGATGGGCACAGCAAGATATACAAGTGACATTTTGCTTTTCATGATGGAAGATTTGAATTTTGATGATTTATTTCTTGATAAGACATGTTTTTTAATCCCATGATTTACTTTATCTCATGGATCTTTGACTCTCTGCTTGTAGCTAAGAAATCTTTGGTATCAAGCCCTTGGAGTTTCCTTCTTATTGTCACAGCTCTCATGCTAAAAGGCAAAGGGGCTTTTGGGTCTGTTTCATAACTCATGCATTTGAAGCCTGGAGGTTCCTCCTGACTTTTGCTTTGACAAGTTTGTCACTTTAAGCCCATGAAATTGTGACCACCTTCACTTCTATCTTGCTTAACTGTCTCTGAGATGTCAGCTTTATCTGACTGTAAAATGTTATGTAATGTCCTCTAACTGCCTAGAAAGCATCTGAAAATAACATGACTGGAAAAATAATAACCTAATCTGGTGAAATTAACTTCTATGAAAATGTATTACATTGTTGTGATTAAAACTTTATTTCAAATAATAGATATATTTTAGAATAGTTATATTGTTTCTAACAGAGTTATGCAGCTTTAAAATGAGAACAAACATAGGAAGTACATTTTGCTACAGGTATATTTATTTCAATTTTTAAAATCTCTACAAGAAATACAGGAAATAGACAAGTTGTAGGTATGTGAGTTCATTTCTGATAAAAATATTGGCTTTGCCTATTCAAATCTTTCTAAGTTATATCAGATTCATTGGGATTCACATATCTCTGGTATATAAGTAGATTTTCTATATCTATACTCTTTCAAAATATTGGGGTTAAATTTTTATTCTGTGCTTATAAAATACACTGTACTGAAAACTCCAGAAAGTCAAAATCATCATTTATTCTTATAACCGGTACCACCTGCAAAGTGGAAGCATCACAGCTCCACCCATGGCTCCTTCCTGGGTTTCATCACAGACATGAACCCTGGGAATTAAGGAATTTTGATTTGCAGCATATAGACAAGTGACTTAATCATCATTAGGAAAGGAGCTTTTACCCATATGTAAAAGTCAAAAATGGTTAGAGGGTTTTCCAAGGACATTTTCCTTGAGGTGACGTTTTCATGGGGCCCAAAGTAATGATTCAGACATCAACCCTGTATCATATTCCTTCTCCTCTCTTTACCTATGTGTGATGTGTATGCATTTGTGCCTGCATGTCTGTATATATATTTTTTTTTTTTTCATATGCAATCAGGGAAAAGTTGCTGAAATCAGCATTAAAAACATGTGTTTAAGCAATCATTTCTCAGTAAGTGTAGAACCACACAGGGTTAATCTGCCTACGAACTAGCCAGTATGTCTCAAACTGTGTCCCATCTCTCTAGAACTATTAAATGAGATCCTCTGTCAGTGAGGCCAAAGCATCTGTACTAAAAAAAAAAAAATCCCCCCAAGTGATTCTTTTTCAAAATATTTATTGATTTATTTAGCTGCACCAGGTTTAGGTTGCAGCATGTGAGATCTGTTTCCCTGACTTGGGCTCAAACCCGGGCCCCATGCATGAGGAGCGCAGAGCCTTAACCACTGGACCACCAGGGAAATCACAAGTGATTCTTATCTTTTCTAAAATTTAAAGAGTGTCTAGGCTGGATCATTTATTCATTCATCTGTTCATTTAACAAACATTTACTGAGCTCCTATAAAGTACTGGGGGGTGCAAATGAATAAGACAATCACAGTCCCTATCTCCAGGAAATCTAGAATCTGGCATCTGCTAAACTGCATCTCATAGGCTCCCAGCATCCTACAAGAACTTAACAATTGTTGCAAACTTTTCTGCTGAACAGGACCCAAGTCAAGAATAACCCACGTTCTAAAGAATAAAGAGAATTGTAAGTAATCAGAAACCAGATTCTTACTATATTTAGGGCTTAGTAAGAAGCAGCTGAACTCTAACTGCCATCATCACCCAAGCCCAAATCAATTTTCTTCTTTAATTAACTTATTTGGCTGCACTGGGTCTTAGCTGTGCCATGCAGGATCTTTGTTGGATCATGCAGGATCTTTTTTTTTTTTTTTTGGTTGAGGTACACAGACTCTCTATCTGTGGCTCACAGGCTCCAGAATGTGCAGGCTTAGTTGCCCTGTGACATGTGGGATCTTAGTTCCCCAACCAGGGATTGAACTCTCATCCTCTGCATTGCAAGGTGGAGTCTTAACCACTGGACCACCAAGGAAGTCGCACAAACCCCATTTTCTATGGATGAAGAATGCATAGGAAAAGAAGAGGGGAAGAGGAGGCAGCAGTTCAAGGGCATAAAGTTCCAAAGCTCTCACCATAGTATTGTAACCAAAAGTGAGGTCTGGCAGCTTGACACTCAAAAGTCAATAAAGAGGCCAGATTGGTAGAAAGGAAAGTTGTTTATTTTGGATGCCAGCAACCGGGGCAGGGTATAAGGGTGGGGGCAGACACCTGTCCAAAGGCTGACTACCCACCCTTGACAGTCAGGGAGCAAGAGCTTTTGTAGACAGAGAGAGGGGACTACATGCAAAACAGCACAGTCAGTTTTGACAGTCATCTTGCAGTTGGTCATCAGTGGTCTAGCCAGTGTCATCTTGATTGTTTTAGGCACAATTAATCAGTTCCATGGGTCCGTTTGTTCCCATTCCCTTGAGGCCAATTCTCAGAATAGTTACAGCTTATGTCATGGCTATAATCTGGTCATCATGTAGTAAACGTCTTTCACCTGGTGGTGGTTTCAGTATCTATAATATAGTTCACTACTGACAAAGCTATGGTTTTTCCAGTAGTCATGTATGGATGTGAGAGTTGGACCATAAAGAAAGCTTAGTACCAAAGAATTTATGCTTTTGAATGGTGGTGGTGGAGAAGACTCTTTAGAATCCCTTGGCCTGCAAAGATATCAAACCAGTCGATCATAAAGGAAATCAGTCCTGAATGTTCATTGGAAGGACTAATGTTGAAGCTGAAACTCCAATACTTTGGCCACCTGATGTGAAGAACTGACTCACTGGAAAAGACCCTGATGCTGGGAAAGATTGAAGGCAGGAAGAGAAGGGGATGACAGAGGATGAGATCGTTGGAGTGCATCACCTACTCGATGGACAAGAGTTTGAGCAAATTTGGGGAGTTGGTGATAGGGAAGCCTGGTATGCTATAGTCCATGGAGTGGCAAAGAGTCAGATATGACTGAGCAACTGAACTGAACTGAAGATAGTTCACAGGATATATGGCTCAGAATATTAGCCATATAGGACTAATGTCCTTGACTCAGGTCACTGAACTTGCTTACTGACTAAATTATTATTGTTTTGTCCTGTCTACTGTTTTTCTTTGCTTTTGCGTCTTCTCACTTCTCTGATTAAACTTATTCTTTAGCTAAAGTTTTTCCACAGGATCACAAAGAGTTGGACATGACTTAGTGACTGAGAGCAACAACAAAAATTTTTCCCCAGACAAAAGGCAGGCAGAGGACATGGAGGACAAGGACCAGAGGGTCCTGATCCATTTCAGTATCACAGCACTTCCCTCTCCCCACTGTGAAGAGAGGGATTGCCTCCTCATGCCAAAAACCAAGTAAAGAAGGTGCTAGCTGAGACTCCTTTAGAAATTGGCAGAAAGAGAGAATAGACATCTCTTCCTTTCAGAAGGACAGCTGGACATCTAACTCCCTTGTCAAATGTCTACTTATGCAGTGGACTTGCTGGTCTACCATCTGTAGCTGTCTCAGCTAGGTTGCAGAGAACTTGAGAGAGGAGGCAGTGTAGAGAGGAGTGGCAGTGGACCAACCTGTATGCTCATAAAGATCACTGGATTTGAGTCAACTCCCCACCTGGGAGGGCAGTCAGTTGATGAGGGATCCCTAGAAGCAAGAGGCTGTAGGGTCCACCATGCAGGTGGGAACTGAGAAATGTTGGAAGAGATCGATCCAGGAGTTCATCCATGCATTATGCAATGAAGATCCACATTTCAGAGAATGCAAACAAGGGCCCTATATGAAAGTCAGCATTTAAATGTCTGTCATGCCAGATCGCACACAGGGTTTCAGTTAACCAGGTCTCCTGCAAAGTGACACACAATAGTGCATTAAATTACATTTCCACTTTCACAGAAAAAAAAGAACCTTTGATCTTTGTAACCTTTAGTTTTTCTCTTCTATGCAAACACAGATATAATAGAACCCAGAAGAAGTTAGAAAGGAGAGGTGATAGTGTTGCTGACCAAAATCTTGGCCTTCTCTGCCCATTGAAGCGTTTGGAGGAAATAGGTGGTTTGAATTTTCAGCCAGCGGTGAGGGGAACACAGTACCCTCATGCCTCAAGAACTGTGCACACACACATCCCTGCCATGAAGAGTCCAGGAGCTTACATAAGACAAGGACTTGGAGTCAGGAGCCAGTGATGAGGAACAAAGGTAATAGGATCTTGATTTCTTCCTCTTTCATTGTTTCAAAGACAGCTGTAAACTGGCATCAATGACCCAGTAATTGAGTGTGGCAGTTTGGGGGCCCCATGGCCTCCTTTCTGATAAGTAACTACAAGGGGAAGGGTGTTTTAAGGGTAAATAACAGATAAGGGATGTGTTTAGCATACAGTCAAAGGAAAAAATGTGAATTGTAGCTCCTGCAGAGTTGTTCAGTCGCTATGTCGTGTCCAACTCTTTGCAACCCCATGAACTGCAGCGCAGCAGGCTGACCTGTCTTTCACTATCTCCCAGAATTTCCTCAGACTCGTGTCCATTGAGTCTTTGATACCATCCAACTATCTCATCCTGCAGAGTCGGGAGGCAGAAAAGCGAACTTAGTTACAGAGCTAGAACCAGTTAAAGTAAAAAAAATAAATAAATAACTAAGAAATTTCAGGCCTATTTACTGCTCTCTTTACCTTCTTTGTTCTCAGGAAAGGGAAAGAGAAAAACTCATTCCTCTTTTTCCTCTTCACTTCAACAATAGGGCAAACCAACACCCTCTGCCTCCATTTTGAATGCCTGTGCAGGGGGAACAGAATGATATACAGTACCACTCTCTGGATAGGAGATTGAGTTTTTAATTGAACTAAATTGGAATAGAATGATTAGAAAGCTATAGGATCTGGCCATATTATTATGGCATAAGGTGTGTAACTGAGGGAGGTAACTGAAAAAAATTAAGTATTTCACGTTTATATCACAATGTTATGTGCTTTCCACATGGCTCAGTGGTAAAGAATCCGTCTACTGATGGAGGAGACCCGGGAGACGTGGGTTCAATCCCAGGATTGGGAAGATCCCCTGGAGAAGGAAACGGCAACCCACTCCAATATCCTTGCTTAGAAAAGCCCATGGACAGAGGAATCTGGAGGGTTATAGCCCATGGGGTTGCAAAGAGTCAGACACGGCTTAGTGACAGCACCCACAAGCACACACGCACCCCCACACTATTGTAGACTGAATTTTTGTGCACCTCCCACCAAATTCATATGGTGAAACCTAATCTCCAATGCAATGACATATGGAGGTGGGGAGGTGATTAGTTCTTGAGGACGGATCCCTCATGAATGGGATTAGTGCCCTAATAAAAGATACCATAGAGAGCTCCCTCGCCCCTTCTTCTAGGTAAGGGCACAGCAAGAAGACAACTGATTACGACACATGAAATAGGCTCTCATCTCACCGAGTCCGCAGGCATCTTGGTCTTGGACCCCCCCAGTCTCCAGACTATGGGAAATAAATTTCTGTGTTTAAGCTTTCCATATTTTCACCATATTTTTGTTATTGCATCCCAAGTGGACTAAGACACACAACAACTTCAAACCTTTTAGTAAACCACCTGAATGGATAGTATGTGAAAAATGAACAAATGAAAACGTGGTCTTTGGTAAAATAAGACTGTGAAGCAATGTAAACTATAATCCCTACCATAAAATTAGCCACAGCTGCCACCACCACGCTGAAATTGACAGTGGCAATCAGTATATTAAAGGCTCTGTGAAGTTCTGCAGAAAAGACTATTAGATTGTTTTCAACCCAGCATTTTGCTTGTTCTCAATAGAAAGAGAAAGAAGGAGATGTTACATCTTATGGGATGCTGATGTGCTATGAAGGACACCTTAAGAAGTAAGCATGTATACTATCATGTAAGTAACGAGGCGCCGGTCTATGTTCGATGCAGGATGCAGGATGCTTGGGGCTGGTGCACAGGAATGATCCAGAGAGACGTTGTGGGGTGAGAGGTGGGAGGGGGATTCAGGATTGGGAGCTCGTGTACACCTGTGGTGGATTCATGTCGAGGTATGGCAAAGCCAATAGAGTATTGTAAAGTAAAATAAAGTTAAAAAAATAAATAAATAAAAGATGTGAAAAAGTGAAAAAAAAAAATCTGCTGCATAGTCTAAAAAAAAAAAAAGAAGTAAATACTTGGATAAACAAAGTTTGTGTTGCATAGTGTAGGATGTAGTGCTATGAGATCAAAGAGATTATATGACATCATGGTTATTAAAAGTAGCATTGAACATACTATCATTCATGAAGATAATAACTAATCTTTATTGAAGGTGGAATATCTTCTGGAGATTTTCTGTATATTATCATATCTAATCTTCCCAAGAACCCTGAGACAAATACTATTTATATCCTCAGGTTACAGTTAAAAAGCTTCCCTTGTAGCTCAGTTGGTAAAGAATCTGCCTGCAATGCAGGAGACTTGGGTTTGATCTCTGGGTCTGGAAGATCCCCTGGAGAAAGAAATGGCAACCCACTCCAGTATGCTTGCCTGGAGAATCCCACGGACAGAGAAGCCTGGCGGACTACAGTCCATGGGGCTGAAAGAGTCGGACACAACTTAGTGACTAAACCACCACCACAAGTTATAATTGAGAAAAATGGAGGCCAAGTTTACACAGCTAGGAAAAAGCCTTAACCCAGGTCTGTCAGAGCCCAGCCCTGCTCTGGACCACTGGGATATATTGCTTTGTATCCCTATCTATCTCTGCACTCTTTTGAGATGTTCTCCAGACTGTGATTCTAGTATTATTCACCACCACATTGAATAATCAGTCATACCTTTGAACCTCATGGCAATTAAATGATCCTTACTTTTCCAACCAGCATGTTCAGGCTCAACAATAAGGTAAGGGTCTGCATAATAAGTGTAGCAATGATTTGAAATTGATATGAACTACAAGAAAAAGGCCAAAGGGAGGCTGAGCAGCTGTTTGCTTCGGAAATGTTAAGGTTCCTCTGGGTGGCGTGTTATATGAGTCTCTGTGTGTGCTGAGGGGGTGGGGTGGGTATGGGGAAAATATTTATCTTCAATATACCCCAAGTATGAGAAAATTGGTTGCAGATGGCTCACAGCTGTGAGGAATACCTTTGTTTCATTTGAAAGTTGTTATAAATCTGTTCCTTAAACTACCTGCTCCAATGACTTTTAATTTAGAGGATGTTGGGTAAGTCCCTGGATCTGATGCTCATATATCACCATAAAAGTTGTGGGGTGGCTTGGCCTGGAAACCCCGTGGGAGAGGCCCTAGATTTATCGAAGGACAGGGTTACCACGGGTGCTTTGGGGAGTTTGAGTAAAGACTTTTATTGATTATCAACATTGTAAAGAAGAAATCAATTTTTACAAAGAGCGGAATTGAGGGAGAAAATCCCCTTTGGCTATAATTTTTTTTTTTTTTTTAAAAAGTTAAGCCAGAATTAGTCTTTTTTCTCTGAGAGCATTTTGGAAGTGGAACTGTTATTCCATAAATTAAAGAAGTTTGGAGTAAAATGGAAAAGAAACAATTTTTGTGGGTAAGCAGTTTAACTGGTTTTTCTCTACAAGGGCAAGGAATATTGAATCGATATCCAGTGGTACATTTTTTATGGGGTCAGGGTCAGGGGATGGGAGGGAGATAAGTGGATGATAATCAAAAAAAGTTATTTGGTTTTATAAAGTCCAAATTATCAGATCTCATATTTGGAAAGCAAAACTTTTCTCAACTGTTTCTGTATCCTACAGAAAATTGGCACTAAATTCTACAAAGTGACTTTTTTAAAGTGTCTTAAATATTGAGAGTTCCTATAATTTCTGTTTTACAAGGTTTTATTTTTAATTATTGAAATTTCAAGGCTCCTTTCACACTAACTCTTTGGAAGTCAGAAGCTTTGAATTTTGCATTTTCTTCTGACTCCTTAAATTTTGAGAAGACTTTAGTTAATGGATGTATACCCTCTATGGTGGCCTCCTTTACCTCCATTATAGCCAGCATATCAATCTTCCCAGAAAACAATAGACCCTTCCTAGAGGTGCATCAAAATAAAGATCTCAATCTTAAACAAACAAACAAAAAAAGAACTCTATGAACCATTTAAGTTTTCCTATCACACACAAGCCATCTAAGGAAAAAATGAAACTCATCTTAATGAGCAAAGGTTCTGCATAGAAGGCCACCACAAGGTAACAAAGGATCCAGCTTTTCCCTGACTGGTCTCATTCAAAGATTTTCTCTACCTTTCATATGCATCAAATTAGCAAGAACTATTTTAAGAGTGATTGCCATAAACTGAATACAATTTAGCAGGCTGAGTAATGAAGAATACTTCTATTTGCAATACTAAAGTTAGCCAAGGAGAAGAATCTATATTATGTTCCTAACTTCACTAGATGTGACTTTAAGATATATCATCAATACAGCCTCTAGAAACATCCTCAAAAGAAAGAAAAAGATACTTGGTTTTACCAAATAAATATTTTTTAATAGTCTGAATTTTTAAATTTCTGTTTTATAATGAGTTTTTTTTTTAATTTTGTGATCAGGTTTTCTGCTTTTATGGTCGAAATTGATTTCTAGAGACAAAATCCTTAAATATATTATTGCACTGGGGCTTCCCTGGTGGTTCAGTGGTTAAGAACCCACCTGCTAATGCAAGAGATGCAAGTTCGATCCCTGGGTCGGGAAGATCCCCTGGAGAAGGGAATGGCAACCCCTTCCTGTATTCTTGCCTGCAGTCCCATGATACAAATACTGCAAGTTAAGAATCTCTGGTACATGGACGAGGAGGAGGAAAGGAAAGTTCCTAAATAAAGGAAAAGGCACAGCATGAAACACTGACCGCCTTGACGTCTTAGTGTCCATCTTATAGACTCTATAATCTTGAAAAATAAGCAGTTAGAGACATAATAGGACTTCCCTGTAGCTCAAATGGTAAGGAATCTGCCTCCAATGCAGGAGACCAGGGTTCGATCTCTGAGTTGGGAAGTTCCTCTGGAGAAGGGAATGGCAATCCACTCCAGTTTTCTTGCCTGGAGAATTCCATGGACAGAGAAGTCTGGCGGGCTACAGTCTGTGGGGTTACAAAGAGTCGGACACAACTGAGCGACTAACACATATAACACACGTAATTATAATACACGTATTTGATAAAGACCTGTATAAAGAATTATAGCTGAAAAGCCTCATTCTACCTTTAGCTCTGCCACTAATCATGAGAATTTGGGTAATTCAACCACACAATCTGGATTTTGGTTCTCTTATCTCTATAATGATGCAGGCATGTCCGCAACTAATTTTACCACCAGAGATAACATGATTTGTGCATTTATGTAAGTATGAAGTGCTGCACTCAAGAAAGATAAATAGGTATCTTCCTATGCTCCTATTGTGTATATTTCTGAAAAGCAGATTAACAATCCCTATTTTTAAATAAGAACTCCACCTCTAGAATTTAGTCCTGAAATATAATCATCAGTTCAGTTCAGTCACTCACTTGTGTCTGATTCTTTGCAACCCCATGGACGGCAGCACCCCAGGCTTCCCTGTCCATCACCAACTCCCAGAGCTTACTTAAACTCATGTCCTTCGAGTCGGTGAAGCCATCCAACCATCTCACCCTCTGTCATCCCCTTCTCCTCCTGCCTTCAGTCTTTCCCAAAATCAGGGTTTTTTCCAATGAGTCCGTTCTTTGCATCAGGTGGCCAAAGTACTTGAGTTTCAGCTTCAGCATCAGTCCTTCCAATGTTTATTCAGGACTGATTTCCTTTAGGATGGACTGGTTGGATCTCCTTAGAGTCCAAGGAACTCTCAAGAGTCTTCCAACACCAGTTCAAAAGCATCAATTTTTTAACACTTAGCATTCTTTATAGTCCAACTTGCACATCCATACATGACTACTGGAAAAACCATAACTTTGACTAGACAGACCTTTGTTGGCAAGGTAATGTCTCTGCTTTTTAATATGCTGTCTAGGTTGGTCATAGCTTCTTTTAAGGAGCGTCTTTTAATTTCATGGCTTCAGTGACCATCTGCAGTGATTTTGGGGCCAAAAAAAACTAAAGTCTCTCACTGTTTCCATTGTTTCCCCATCTATTTGCCATGAAATGATGGGACCAGATGCCATGATCTTAGTTTTCTGAATGTTGAGTTTTAAGGCAACTTTTTCACTTTCCTCTTTCACTTTACTCAAGAGGCTCTTTAGTTCCTCTTCACTTTCTGCCATAAGGGTGTTGTCATCTGCATGTCTGAGGTTATTGATATTTTTCCCAGCAATCTTGATTCAGGCTTGCAATTCATCCAGCCTGGCATTTCTCATAATGTACTCTGCATGTAAGTTAAATGAGCAGGGTGACAATGTACAGCCTTGATGTACTCCTTTCCCAATTTGCAACCCATCTGTTGTTCCATGTCCAGTTCTAAACTGTTGCTTCTTGACCTGTAAACAGATTTCTCAGGAGGCAGGTCAGGTGGTCTGGTATTCTCATCTCTTTAAGAATTTTCCACAGTTTGTTGTAATCTACACAGACAAAGGCTTTGACGTAGTCAACAAAGCAGAAGTCGATGTTTTTCTGGAACTCTCTTGCTTTTTTGATGATCCAATGGATATTGGCAATTTGGTCTCTGGTTCCTCTGCCTTTTCTAAATCCACTTTGAATATCTGGAAGTTCGTGGTGCATGTACTGTTGAAGCCTGACTTGGAGAATTTTGAGCATTACTTTGCTAGATTGTGAGATGCGTGCAATCGACATGATGGCATGTCACCCAACAATTTTAAAAATATTTTAAGGGATATTGTGACAAGACATTGTATAATAGAAAGTGAAAAGATTCTGGAAGGAAATGGACTAGATTTAAATAAGACTTCATATTCGTCAGATTTTCTTTCAGTTCAGTTCAGTTGCTCAGTTGTGTCCAACTCTTTGTGACCCCCATGAACTGCAGCACACCAGGCCTCCATGTCCATCACCAACCAACTCCCGGAGTTCACACAAACTCATGTCCATCGAGTCGGTGATGCCATCCAGCCATTTCATTCTCTGTTGTCCCCTTCTCCTCCTGCCCCCAACCCCTCCCAGCATCAGAGTCTTTTCCAATGAGTCAACTCTTTGTATGAGGTGGCCAAAGCACTGGATTTTCACCTTTAGCATCAGTCCTTCCAAAGAACACCCAGGACTGATCTCCTTTAGAATGGACTGGTTGGATCTCCTTACAGTCCAAGGGACTCTCAAGGGTCTTCTCCAATACCACAGTTCAAAAGCATCAATTCTTCAGTGCTCAGCTTTCTTCACAGTCCAACTCTCACATCCATACATGACCACTGGAAAACCATAGCCTTGACTAGATGGACCTTTGTTGGCAAAGTAATGTCTCTGCTTTTGAATATTATGCTATCTAAGTTGATCATTACTTTCCTTCCAAGGAGTAATCATCTTTTAATTTCATGGCTTCAGTCACCATCTGCCACGATTTTAGAGCCCCTCCAAAATAAAGTCTGACACTGTTTCCACGTTTCCCTATCTATTTCTATTTCCCATGAAGTGATGGGACCAGATGCCATGATCTTAGTTTTCTGAATGTTGAGCTTTAGGCCAACTTTTTCACTCTCTTCTTTCACTTTCATCAAGAGGCTTTTTAGTTCCTCTTCACTTTCTGCCATAAGGGTGGTGTCATCTGCATATCTGAGGTTATTGGTATTTCTTCCGGCAATCTTGATTCCAGCTTTGCTTCCTCCAACCAAGCATTTCTCATGATGTACTCTGCATATAAGTTAAATAAGCAGGGTGACAATATACAGCCTTGACGTACTCCTTTTCCTATTTGGAACCAGTCTGTTTTTCCATTTCAAGTTCTAACTGTTGCTTCCTGACCTGCGTATAGGTTTCTCAAGAGGCAGGTCAGGTGGTCTGGTATTCCCATCTCTTTCAGAACTTTCCACAGTTTATTGTGATCCACACAGTCAAAGGCTTTGGCATAGTCAATAAAGCAGAAATAGATGTTTTTCTGGAACTCTCTTGCTTTTTCCATGATCCAGCAGATATTGGCAATTTGATCTCTTTAGGGCATGGCTAATAGTTTGATAATCATAAATAAGGGATATTTTTAAGATTAATTCTCGCTGGAGAATTGGGAAAGTGTTATAGACAATGTGTCACTTGCTCTCACTCACTCTCAAAAAGTTGAGTGCAATAATTTCTTAGATCCGTTTCAGTTCTAAGATGCAATTATTCTATAAAGGAACTTCTTTTTCTAACAAAGCACACTGAAAAATTGGAACAACAATTCAGATAATCATTTCAAAGTCAGTCTCTCCATTTTTTAAATATAGCTTTACTTTTTGTTTATTTTCGGCTGGGCTGGGTCCTCGCTGCCGCTGGGGCTTTTCTCTGGTTGTGGCCAGTGGAAGCTGCTCTCTAGTTGTGGCGCTCCGGCTTCTCACTGCAGTGGCTTCTCTGTTGCAGAGCACAGACTAGCTGCAGCTCCCGGCTCTAGGGCACAGGCTCAGTAGTTGTGATGCATGGACTTAGTTGTTCCAAAGCATGTGGGATCTTCCTGGATCAGGGATTAAATCCATGTCTCCTGTGTTTGCAGGTGAATTCTTTACCACTGAGCCGTCAGGGAAGCCCCAGAGTTTCTCTTAGTATTAAGTTTTCAGTGAATAAAAACATCTCCTTATGAAGCATATGTGATTCCCACGGTTTTCAGTCACTCAACCTTCTCTGTATTGATCCTTTGGGAATTAAATTTTATAATATCAAGTGATCTCCAGAAGTGTCTAGGGTTCTATTTTTTTTCTTTCTTTCTCAATTTTGAAATCACCTAAATATTGTTTGCTTAATGGAAATTTAAATATTGATCAAAATGCAGAACATCAAGTGTTAAAAATCTACAGAGTGCCACAAATTGCTAGCACTGGGGTATAGGATGAATTAACTTTGTAGGTCAAGAGTGGTATGTATATCAGGCTGTTACTGAGGTAGTAATCTATGAAGATGTACTTTGGTGAAATGTTTGTCTAAAAGTATATGAAACTGTGTAAATAGACTTTGTTATAAATAAATGTGAGCTTCCCACCTGCCAGTGGAGGACACACAGGACATGAGTTCGATCCTTGGGTTGGGAAGATCCCCTGGAGGAGGGCATAGCATCCTACTCCAATATTCTTGCCTAGAGAATCCCATGGACAGAAGAGCCTGGCGGGATACAGTTCACAGGGTTGAAGAGAGTCAGACACAACTAAAGCAAATGAGCACACACACATGCACATAATAAACAAATGTATATCTTCTCAAAAAACAAAAACAAAAAACCACAATTGAACTGTAAATGCCTTAAATTAGAACAAAATCTAAGATGTCTTCTGACTTAAAATATATGTAAATCTATGTTAATCTCTTTCTTCCTTTGACCTAAAACAGTCAGTGAATACTGCAGTGTCTGCAGCTAATCTTAGTTTGGGGCTGAATGATCCAGTGCTTATTCATTCTCCTGAAGTTAGGTAAACAAAATCTACCTTCCCCACACTATCTGGGTTCCCAGGGCCTCTTCACACATCTGTATGATAGTGTGGGGAAATAGGTGGCCAAACCCCAGATAAATCCCAAATACACATGTTTTAAATGTCAAGTCCAAAATTAATAAAATGCAAATTTAACTAGAGTTTTCTTGATAAAAAGATCAATGATAATGTTTAATGTCTGAGTGTGATGCATTATTTTCAGTGCATATAACTGACATGATTTCTATTGAAGCAGTGAATCTGTTATTTTGATACTAACATGTAGAAAAAGTGATTTCCTTCATAAAACTCACTAAAAACCTCTTATACCACTTCCTAGAATACAGGGCCATCAGGATTTCATTTTGAATTAGTATCAAAGTCATATTTAATGTTTGGTTCAAACGAGTGAAGATAAGCTTATTTTCTCTTATCTTTGTAGTAAATTTGAGTGATACCCCAATTAAGTCTTTATTTGGTCCTTGGTTTAAAAAAAAAAAGCTTAGCATTTTGTAAATGGATTAATAAGACCAAGTTATATGTATGTGTAATGAATGTGTTTTCCATTACTAAAGCCATTTGTGTTTTGAAAAAAAATGCTTTAAATNGGTTCAAACGAGTGAAGATAAGCTTATTTTCTCTTATCTTTGTAGTAAATTTGAGTGATACCCCAATTAGGTCTTTATTTGGTCCTTGGTTTAAAAAAAAAAAGCTTAGCATTTTGTAAATGGATTAATAAGACCAAGTTATATGTATGTGTAATGAATGTGTTTTCCATTACTAAAGCCATTTGTGTTTTGAAAAAAAATGCTTTAAATGTGTATGTTGTTTCATGTTTGCCTATTAATTGTTTTCATTTCTCCCTTGGATAGAAACAGGCAAGTGGAAAGTTGTTGGATGTGTGAATATCAAACTTGTTTGAAAAAGCTTAGAAAATTATTGAGTGGCAGACACCATTTGACTTTCTGATGTTAGAGAAATAATTAGACTTCAGTTTCACTTTCCAGCTAGTCCAGTCATTTAACTTGGGCTCCAAGATGAAAGTGTTTAAAAACTCTCACAAAGAATTCACCTAGACTTTTCCACTGTCACCTGAAGTCGTCATGTGTAATGAGAGTGTATGGCCTGGGTTCTATGTGGCTCTTAGGACTTCAGATATAATTTTGCAAGTGACCTTACATCAATAATTTTTTTAGAATGATGACTTTGTTTTTATGAAAATGATACATGGTCATGATAAANTTGGGGTTAGGGGCACTAACCCTATTGTTTTCTTATATTTTTTTGGAAGATAATTGCTTCCCAATGTTCTGTTAGCTTCTGTTGTACAACAACGTGAATCAGCTATGTGTATATATATCCAACTTCTCTGATGGCTCAGCAGGTAAAGAATCTGCCTGCAATGCAGTGAAAAATCCATGTTCAACTTTATTCAGGGCTTCCCAGGTGGCACTAGCAGTAAGAACCTGCCTCCCAATGCCGGTGATGAAAGAGACATGGGTTTGATGCCTGGGTGGGAAAGATCCCCTGTCCCTATTAAACTGTAATCTTCCTCAGAACAAGACTGGTGTGCTTATTTTTTCCCCCTTCTTTCTATTTTTCCCCAGTCACCTGGGCTTTCCACAAAGCTGAGAGGACCATACAGGCAGGTGCTTAATCAATNGTTTGATGCCTGGGTGGGAAAGATCCCCTGTCCCTATTAAACTGTAATCTTCCTCAGAACAAGACTGGTGTGCTTATTTTTTCCCCCTTCTTTCTATTTTTCCCCAGTCACCTGGGCTTTCCACAAAGCTGAGAGGACCATACAGGCAGGTGCTTAATCAATAGTCGTTGAGTGATCATTCCCAGACCAGGCAGATGGAAGTCTGTGTTTTGCAGTCATTGGGTGGTTGTGATGTGCTGCCTACGGGCTCTGCAAGGCAGACGAAGGGTCTGGAGGTATCACAGAAGTGGTGAGGGGTCCCGGGAGGCTCCACCAATGGGAACTCAGGACAGATGTTAAGAAATGCCTCACCAAGGAGGCTGGGAGCTCAGCTAGAATGACAGAAATCTGCCTAACAATGGCACTGCCAAATTATATCCCTGAATCACTTTATACAAACTCTAATTAAATAAGGATAAATAAGTATAACATTTATACAGAAACTAATACATTGTGACACCTTGAGTTTAAAGAAAATGAGGGTGAAAAAAANCAGAAATCTGCCTAACAATGGCACTGCCAAATTATATCCCTGAATCACTTTATACAAACTCTAATTAAATAAGGATAAATAAGTATAACATTTATACAGAAACTAATACATTGTGACACCTTGAGTTTAAAGAAAATGAGGGTGAAAAAAATCCCAAAGGTGAGAAATAAACAGAAAAAATTGTCCACTGAAAGAGGGGGAAAATAAGTAGAAGCTCCTCTGGGGAAAAGAGGGGGCAAAAGAAGGACAGGCGGGAAGGTAGGTTTCTTTCATTACTGAAAGTGGGGTCTGGCTGCTTGCTGCTCAAAAGCCATTAGAGTCTAGGTTGGTGGAAAGGAAAGATTTACTTTGTTTTGATGCTGACAACTAGGGGTAGGGGGGTGGGGAGAGGGGATGCCCATCCAAAAGTCAATTCCCACCCNTAAAGAATCCACCTGCAGTGCAGGAGACCCTGTTTCAATCCCTAGGTCAAGAAGATCCCCTGGAGAAGGAAATGGCTACCACTCCAGTATTCATGCCTGGAGAATTCCATGGACAGAAGAGCCTGGCGGGCTACACCATGTGATTGCAAAGAGCTGGACATGACTGAGTGAATAACATTTTGACTTTGACGCTTACTTTGGAATCTTGACTTTGCAACTGGAGGAAGTCATTTAGTCCCTCCCTCTGGATCTCAGTTACCTCTTCCATAAGGTGGAAACGATGTCCTGCCTTGTAGGACTGCTGTTGTACTACGTGACATAAGTATAGTAAAGTCCCCTACATACAGACCTTCAAGTTGCAGACTTTCAAAGATGCAAACATGCATTCATGTGTCCAGTCACGTAAGTTAGTTCGTGTGTCTGGTGTATATTGTCACCTTCATGCAAGCATCCTCTACAAGTGGCTGTGTTTTGTGTACTTTACTGTACAGTGTTACATAGAGTGTACAGTAGTACAGGGTCTTTCTTTCAAGCCCAGGATGACCAGATGCAAGCGTAAAAGCAGCAGCGATGTAGCTGGTACTGCTGTGCTTTCCAGCTATTGTACCATAAGATCAAAAATGTTTTATTTTTTGTGTTTGGTTTTTTTCTGTTTTATCAACCTATTACAGTATAAATACTATACAGCTGATACACAGTTAGTTGTGTTACCTAGTTGGGTACCTAGGCTAACTTTGTTGAGCTTACAAACAAATTGGACTTAGGAATGTCCCGGGGTCCAGCCCCGGTGGATCCAGGGTAATTCAAAGGGGAGACGGAGTAGGCATCCTAGGAAAAAGCTATTTAATTACAGATATAAAGAGAGATTAGAAAATAGTGTAGTAGGAAAATTAGTGGAGAAAAAGATGCTGAATAACTTGGTTTACGTGGAATATCAATAAAACTCCAAGACAAGGACTTTGCACCACCTACGTAGGCCACAGGCATCTTTCCGTTCTCCCAAAGGAGAGGAGACACTGAGGCCTCCTTGGTCCAATCTTAGAAGCCCAGGCAAAATTAGCAGGCTTGGTGAGTACCCACGTTCCAGATGGGAATTCAGCTAGAAGGGGAAAGAAAGAACGACATGGGGGAATCAGTCTTTCCAGAAACTGATCCCATTTCTTTATTTTTCAGGTTTGCTTATATACTTTTTGTTATACATAGGGATGAATACAGAGTCATGCGGGGGTCAGCAGACCTGCTCCTTGTCAAAATCAGGTGCTTTATACAAATATATACAAAGGTCTAATGGGGTTTACATCATCTTCTGGCCATGAGGCCTGCTGACATTTTATGGCCCTTTCTGATAACAGTCAGTTAACCAGAAAACTTATTTTTTTCCAGGGGTGATTTTTTTCTTAAACCAGGTGCCACCCTCCAAATAAAGTTGCATTCCTATAGGGTGAGGGTGTAGTGGGTTACAATCAAGAAAGGAACTTACTTAGCCTAAGGTTTAACATGATTAATCTTAAAGGTTAATACTTCTTTCTCCTATATGCTAGTTATATTCATTATAAGGGAAGGGAATACAGAGATTTAGCAGCAAATATTGGCTCAACAAATGAAAACCCTTCACCAATATAAGTTCTAATCAACCCACTAATACTATACTAATAATTTTCTAACTTCTCAAAAGAATCTGTATTTAGAAAGTTTTAAAGCATCTCGTGCCTCTCATGGTTGGGAGGCTGTAAACAATCACATGTGGCCAGACAAACCTGCTCAGGCAGGCTAGAGAACCTTCAGAGGAGTTTGTAAGTTGAAACACTCTTGTCACGCCCAGGGATTTTTATTAACTGGAGCTGCAAGTTAACTCCTTCTCCGAGAGAAGTGGTGGGGGGTCAGCCCCCCGTAAAGTCAGAGGTATAGGTGAGAGCATAAAACAGACTCTGGTTTGGGGGGTAGATGCTTGGGAACAGGGGGTTCCCCGAGGCTCAATCCCACCTTTGCGTATGCCGAAGCCTCCTTCCTCATGACCTTTGCCATGGGCGGAGTCCCTCACGCTGGCTCCCGGCAGGAATGTACTCTCAGAATGGAACTCACTCATATGTAGGGGACTTGCGTGTAATAAACAAGCTTTACATCTCTATCCCACCCACAGAAGAGATTCATGGGAGCCATGCTTGTTCTGTGTGAGAGCCGCTCCAACTCCTTTCCCGAATAGAAGGTCATTTATTCAAACAAATAAGCAAGGAGATCAAACCAGTGAAATTAAGGGAAATCAAACCTGAATATTCATTGGAAGGACTGATGCTAAAACTCCAATAGGCTGGCCACTTGATTCAAAGAGCCAACTCATTGGAAAAGACCCTAGTGCTAGGAAAGATTGAAAGCAGGAGGAGAAGGGGGTGACAGAAGATGGGATGGTTTGATGGCATCACTGACTCAATGGATGTGAGTTTGAGCAAACTC
>SJYV01051115.1:84959-115065 GCA_006410875.1 Neotragus pygmaeus
TTCAGTAGGATAGGTGTTAGCTCTTCTCGGAACTTTTGGTAGAATTCAGCTGTGAAGCCATCTGGACCTGGGGTTTTGTTTGCTGAAAGATTTCTGATTACAGTTTCAGTTCCTGTGTTTGTGATGGGTCTGTTCAGATTTTCTATTTCTTCCTTGTTCAGTTTTGGAAAGTTGTAGTTTTCTAAGAATTTGTGCATTTCTTCCATGTTGTCTATTTTATTGGCATATAATTGCTGATAGTAGTCTCTTATGATTCCTTGTATTTCTGTGTTGTCTGTTGTGATCTTTCCATTTTCATTTCTAATTTTAGTGATTTGATTTTTCTCTCTTTGTTTCTTGATGAGTCTGGCTAATGGTTTGTCAGTCTGATTTATCCTTTCAAAGAACCAGCTTTTGGCTTTGTTGATTTTTGCTATGGTCTCTTTTGTTTCTTTGCCANCATTTAGGATAATGTTTGTTGTGGGTTTGTCATATATAGCTTTTATTATGTTGAGGTATCTTCCTTCTATTCCTGCTTTCTGGAGAGTTTTTATCATAAATGGATATTGAATTTTGTCAAAGGCTTTCTCTGCATCTATTGAGATAATCATATGGCTTTTATTTTTCAATTTGTTAACGTGGTGATTGATTTGTGGATATTGAAGAATCCTTGCATCCCTGGAATAAAGCCCACTTGGTCATGGTGTATGATCTTTTTAATGTGTGGTTGGATTCTGATTGCTAGAATTTTGTTAAGGATTTTTGCATCTATATTCATCAGTGATATTGGCCTGTAGTTTTCTTTTTTTGTGGCATCTTTGTCAGGTTTTGGTATTAGGGTGATGGTGGCCTCATAGAATGAGTTTGGAAGTTTACCTTCCTCTGCAATTTTCTGGAAGAGTTTCAGTAGGGTAGGTGTTAGCGCTTCTCTAAATTTTTGGTAGAATTCAGCTGTGAAGCTGTCTGGACCTGGGCTTTTATTTGCTGGAAGATTTCTGATTACAGTTTCAATTTCCATGCTTGTGATGGGTCTGTTAAGATTTTTTTATTTCTTCCTGGTTCAGTTTTGGAAAGTTGTACTTTTCTGAGAAATTGTCCATTTCTTCCACGTTTTCCATTTTATTAGCATATAATTGCTGATAGTAGTCTCTTAAGATCCTTTGTATTTCTGTGTTGTCTGTTGGGATCTCTCCACTTTCATTTCTAACTTTATTGATTTGATTTTTCTCCCTTTGTTTCTTGATGATGTGGACCATTTTAAAAGTCTTTATTGAATTTGTTACAATATCGCTTCTGCTTTGGGTTTTGTTTTTTGGCCACGAGTTATGTGGGATCTTAACTCCTTGACTAGGGATTGCACCTGCACCCCTTGCATTGGAAAGTGGAGTCTTAACCACTGAACCGTCAGGGAGTCCCTAATAAATAAATATTTTAAAGAAAGAAAGAAAAACAGTAGATACAGGAAGAGGTTACTTTGAGCTTCCTTTCTGCCTAAAGACAGATCCCTCCCCCCGCTGGCCACCTCAAATACTGTTGTCACAGTTTCATCACCCAGAGAAGACTGACTGTCATCACTAGCGAGGAGACTAGAGGTGACGCCACAGCCTGACAAATCTTGTCACCAACTCCCACCGGTTCTTCATTCAGCTTTCCTAAAGATCATCTATTCTCTCCCAAGAGTCTTGTATCCTTCCTCTGCTTTCCCTATAAGATGTTGTTTAATCCTGAATTCTAAGCCACCCCCAGGAGTGATTCATTTTCTTCTCAGTATCCCATGAGGAATATGTTAGTAAATTTCATTTGTTTTTCTCTTCTTAATGTGTCTTATTACAGGGGTCCCAACTAAGAACTCAAAGGGTAAAGGGAAAATTATGTATCCTTCCCTGAAATACCAGGGTCCACACTAGCACAAAGTAGGGAGCCACCAGACTGAGAGCAGAAGGTGGTTTCAAGCCAGTGTTTGAGCTGAGCTTTTAAAAGCAGGTAGGTTTTAGGGGCAGGAATGGGAGAAAAAGGCAAGAGAAACAGAACTGAGCTCAGAACACCCTGTTCCCTCTAACTAGGACAGCCTCACTCATCCCCCTTCCACTGCAACCAGCTCCTGCTTTAAGACTTGGCTCATGTCTTCTCCTCCAGAAAATATTTTGTGGTAAATTCCTTCTGCCCAAACTCTGCTGAGCTACTTAGCTCTGTGCTTTTTCCCATCACAGCCTTTATCCATCACATTACAGTGGCCATTTTTCATCTGAGTCTCCCGGTAGACTTAACACTCCTTAACATACTGATGGATTAATTACTTTTCAGATGTGTCACTAGTTTGTTATTAATAATTGTTAAAACTAGAAACCTTACCTTTTGGGGGGACTGGGGGGGGATGGTTTAGAGAATACTTGAGGTACGTCCTGATACCTTCCTCATCATTTACCTTATGCCATGTTTACCTGCCTGGGAGAGATAACATGCCTACTTGAGAATTTTAGCCATTGTTCTAGCCTTCCACTTCCCCATTTACACAATGGTCCTGATGTTGCTAAACTTGATGTGTCACCATAAGCTGTTTGGCTTCAGCAATGCTGTGACTTTTGCATCATGGCAGGCAGGACATTTCTCAGTGGCCTAAAAAACCAACACATTTGTACTGGAATTTGGATTGTTGTTGTTCAGTCACTCAGTCATGTCCAACTCTTTGCAACCCCATAGACTTCAGCATTCCAGGCTTCCCTGTCCTTCACCATCTCCCAGAATTTTCTCAGACTCATGTCCATTGAGTCAGTGATGCCATCCAGCCATCTCATCCTCTCTTGCCCCCTTCTCTTACTGCCCTCAGTCTTTCCCAACATCAGGGTCTTTTCCAATGAGTAGATTCCTCACATCAGGTGGCCAAAGTATTGGAATTTGGATAGTGATATTCAAAATAGTTTACAGCCCCTAGGCAGTGACCAGTCTGAACATACTCAGGGAACGCTAGAGCATGGTCCTAGGGCTTCTCTCCCTGTCTCCCACAAATAATAACCTTTATTTATTAGAATGAACCTTTATTTATAACCTTTATTTAATAACCTTTATTTATTAGATTCTCAGGGAAGAAGCCAGAACAGCCAGGAATCCAGGAGATACTTGAGGGCTCAGAGAAACTGTTACTTGCTGGCTGAGACACATCTCAAGACATTTAACAATTGGACAAACTGACGTTTAGTGCCCAGCAGATGTCAGTGCTGCCAACCAAAAAATGAGAGTTGGAGCAATTAAATTTGAAAAGGGAAAATAGATTTCATATGTGCTAGGATCCTGGAAAAGATTCCTAGACTGAGTTCCATAAGAAAATGTAGCTCATAAGATATTTCTAGATGTTCCAAGAGAAATATTTCTATGGTCAGGTAAGATTGAGAAACACTGTACAAATTATATCCCTCTTGTATTCCACAATACGGGAGCGAATTACAAGTCCTGGAGTAAAGAAAACTCTTGAACTTCATTTAGTCCAAGTATTGAAAAAGCTTACTTCCTCAAGGGAATCCTTTCACCATGAAACTATTTTGCTTTGGAAGGAAAGGAAGGTTCTGTGCAACAACGTTTAGGAAATTTCATTCAAAATATCCTCTCCACATTTAGATACACTCAGAGTGGTGAGTTCTCAAAGACAGCTCACCATACAAAGACCAGATTTGTCCTGCTAGCATCATTTTCCAGAAGTTTCTCTCATACTTCATTTCACAGGCTCAGGAGTCTTGGCAATTGAATCATTTGTTTCCAACCCCCAGGAAAGTCCTTAAACACTAACCCTTAGTGGTTGAGGGTCAGCAAACATTTCCCACAAAGAACCAGAAAATTAGCATCTTCAGTTTTCTGAACTGCCATGCCTTCTCAACTCTGCCGTTATGACGGAGCAGCCATAGACACAAAGGAGCATGTCTGTGTTCCAATAAAATTTTTTTTACACAAATAGATGAAGGGCCGGATTTGTCCTGTGATCTCCTGTTTGCCAAGCCTGACCTAGGCTGAAGAAACAGGAGCCTCCTCAGCCTCCCCTCTTTCAGCCTCAGAATGGCCTTTGCTGTTTGTTGTCCTGGATCTCAAAGGTGAGTTAACTCGAGATTCATAAATGAATAGAAATAAAAGAGCCGAGCAAGACCTTGTCACTTTTCAAATCTCCAAGAAGAAATGAAGATGGGCTACAGAAGGCAAGAACATTCCCACTGGGGATATGAACCATGCACCAGGGAGTACAAGTAGGAGAGACCTTTCCCTGAGTCTTCCGAGATCTTTAAAGTTAGCCTCACTTCAGCTCCTTCAATGAAACATTTGGGGACTAAAAACCTAATGACAATCCTTTGGCTGAGAATCAAGTAGCTGTCACTACAGTGATCCTGCTGTTTGCTACTATTTTTATTTGATAAACAGAACATTATACTCAGGCCTAGATTTGAGGCAAGATCATCAGTGATTCATGGTTTAGAGACCAGAGGGCCTCATCCCCAGGCCAGCCTGTGTTCAGGTTTCTTTGGCAGAAGTATTGTAGATGTTTTCAATTAGAGGGGAACAAAACCTCCCCTTGACCCAAATAAAACCTCCCTTTGAATATAATTTCCCTCTCTAGCTCTCTCTCTCTATTTTTCTCTCAATCTGTAAATCTGTATGCCGGTGTGGGTGTGGATGTGTGTGCAAAATGGTTGAGACAGCTGCCTTACACAGGTGGTATCCCAGGCAGTAAATAATATGACTTTTATAGATGGCTTGAGACACACAGTCTCAAAACAATTAATTTTACCGCTACACGTTTGACCTAAGAGCACTTTTTATCACAGCAGGAATTCCTTATCAAATTCTCAGGTGCAGGAGCCCCATAAACACTTTGGAGGCATACAGACCTCATGGCTGAGATGGTTAGTTACTCAAGGAGGGAAACAGAAGTGGTCTGGGAAGAAAGAGAAATATAAAACACTGACCCCAGCTCAAAGAGGCAAACCCGAATAGTCAACACTGCCCTTCTGGGAGGTTTGTGTATTCCTCTCCCAGTCATAGGGTTCGGTTCGGTTCAGTTCAGTCGCTCAGTCATGTCCGACTCTTTGGCACCCCATGAACTGCAGCATGCCAGGCCTCCCTGTCCATCACCAACTCTCAAAGTCCACCCAAACCCATGTCCATTGAGTCGGCGATGCCATCCAACCATCTCATCCTCTGTCGTCCCCTTCTCCTCCTGCCTTCAATCTTTCCCAGCATCAGGGTCTTTCCAAATGAGTCACCTCTTTGCATGAGGTGGCCAAAGCATTGGAGATTTCAGCTTCAAGATCAGTCCTTCCAATGCATATTCAGGACTGATCTCCTTTAGGATGGACTGGTTGGATCTCCTTGCAGTCCAAGGGACTCTCAAGAGTCTTCTCCAACATCACAGTCCAAAAGCATTAATTCTTTGGTGCTCAGCTTTCTTTATAGTCCAACTCTCACATCCATACATGACCATTGGAAAAACCATAGGGTTAGAAACCTTAACAATTTAGCATCTATTTTTGACTGTGCCACACAGCATGTGGAATCTTAGTTCCCCAACTAGGGATTGAACTTGAGCTCCCTGCATTGGAAGTGTGGAGTCTTACACCACTGGGCTGCCAGGGAAGTTCCTTTTTTAATTTTTTTAACCTTAACAATTTAGAAGTCAGCCATCATGGGGAAAGATTGGCTTTGTTGTCATTAGGTATATACAATTGAAGAGTTACAAGGAACAATACAGTTCGAAAGAATTGACAAAAATTTCCAAGTGGAGGACCAAGAAGTCATTCAGTTCGCAAACTGGGGCTAAGGAGTGCTTACCAAAATCAGCCAAAAACTTAAAAAAAAAAAACTCATACGGCTGGAAATCTATGTATATATGTATTTAAGCATATCTTTTATATTTATCTACTTAAAGAAATGAAGATACACACCTGTCTCTGACACTTGTGATAATTAGTTTTACTTCTTCATAAATTAATGTGTTTTATGTGTTGAGAACCCCTAGTCCAATTTTCTGTACTAGCATGAACTAAACAAAGATTTACCTAAGTGAACACAAAACTGCAAATTAGGGATTCCACCAGAATTTATGGGATTCCTTGGTGACTCAAATGGTAAAGAATCTGCCTTCAATGTGGGCGACCCGGGTTCGAACCCCTGGTGGGGAAGAGCCCCTGGAGAAGGGAATGTCTACCCACTCCAGTAGTCTTGCCTGGAAAATTCCATGGACAGAGGAGTCTAACAGGCTTCAGTCCATGGGGCCACAAAGAGTTGGACACAGCTGAGCAACTAACACACACACGTACACACACACACACCAGAATTTATATGTCAGATTGTATTATTGCTTGTTTGTTTTTATATTAAATGGCCATTGGGGTATGACATATTGTTAAAGAAGCAAAAACAAAGGGGAAGAAAAGCTATTGCAATTATTTTCAAGACCCATCCAAACCCTGACCTTTTTCTAAGTTCAACAAACATTTCTGATGGGCCCAAAAGATGGTGAAATGAACAAATCATTGCAGTAGAAGCAAAGGTGCAGGAGAGCATTTATTCACTGACCATCTGTGGCCTGTGAGCCCCTCCTGAGACTGAGATCCTCCTCTTCTTGGATAGGAGAGAGAGCTAGAAAGATAGGAAAAGCATTAAATGAGAAAAACCTGACAAAAACTACTCTGAATCTGAGCTCATAGTCAGTTTCATGTAGAATCATGAATTTATAGATTTAAAATCCCTTTTCTGTTTAAAAATGGTAAAGAGATTATATTATACTTCTTTAACTCTCTTACTTAAAATTCGTTATTATTATTATTATTTTTTTAATATCCACTGTGTCATTATAAGGGGCTTCCCCAGTGGCTCAGAGGTAAAGAATCTGCCTGCAATGCAGGAGACACAGAAGATGCAGATTCAAGTACTCTGTCTGAAAGATCCCCTGGAGGAGGGCATGGCATCCCACTCCAATATTCCCACCTAGAAAATCCCATGGACAGAGGAGCCTTGTGAGCTACAGTCCATGGGGTCACAAAGAGTTGGACATGACCAAAGTGACTGAGCATGCATCTGATGAGGATGCTATATTTTGATCACAGAGGGCCTGATCACAGCGGGGAAATTAAGTAGGAATGTGAGACACACATACCATCAGCACATAACCAATTAGAAATAATTAGGGAAAAAAATCCCAAAGGCAGCCTTTAGCGCACATCTCTTTCTAGGAAAAGTTTATTCTTTCTTTAGAGTCTAAAATGCCTATTCCAAGTACGGTTTCATTATTTTTCTCAAAAGTTTGAAATGTTTGGCACCTCATAAGCCTCCTGGTGACTCCTTGTTTGAAGAGCAAAGCATAGCAGACATCCTCTTATAAAAAATAACTGCTAATAAGATAAACAGGACATAATTTTTTTCTTGGACTTAATTTGAACTTGAGCATCTGCCTTTTCCTCAGAAATAACTGGGGATATCTATTCAAGAGTACCATAAATAGGAGAATCTTCTCATTTATTTGATCAAAAGCTAGATACACTTGCATATCTGCCATGAGAGTAGAGGTAACTGGACACAAATTTACAATAGCTCAATTCTACATGTTAGTTGGAGAAAGAAGTCACTCTCCATTGAACTATGAAGTCATGAACATACTCCATAAACTGCCTTATGACCCAGCAATCCCACTGCTGGCATACACACCGAGGAAACCAGAACTGAAAGAGACACATGTACCCCAATGCTCATCGCAGCACTGTTTATAATAGCCAGGACATGGAAGCAACCTAGATGTCCATCAGCAGATGAATGGATAAGAAAGCTGTGGTACATATACACAATGGAGTATTACTCAGCCATTAAAAAGAATACATTTGAATCAGTTCTAATGAGGTGGATGAAACTGGAGCCAATTATACAGAGTGAAGTAAGCCAGAAAGAAAAACACCAATACAGTATACTAACACATATATACAGAATTTAGAAAGATGGTAACGATAACCCTGTATGCGAGACAGCAAAAGAGACACAGATGTATAGAACAGTCTTATGGACTCTGTGAGAGAGGGCGAGGGTGGGATGATTTGGCAAGGGAGAATGGAATTGAAACATGTATAATATCATATGTGAAATGAATCGCCAGTCCAGGTTCGATGCACCATACAGGATGCTCAGGGCTGGTGCACTGGGACGACCCAGAGGGATGATATGGGGAGGGAGGGGGGAGGGGGTTCAGGATAGGGAACACATGTACACCCGTGGTGGATTCATGTTGATGTATGGCAAAACCAATACAGTATTGTAAAGTAAAATAAAGTAAAATTAAAAAACATATATGGTGAGACTGCACCTCTGTGTCCATTATATTTGAAAAGCTGGGAAAGAGAAATAGGGTGAAGACCTAACCTGAGGCACAAAACACATTCCTTCAGCATGGTGCTCCTCCCCAGACCTGAGGAAGCCACAAAGCCTTCGCTTCTCCTCTCTCTGTAACTTTCTGTCTGCTTGAAGAACTTTCCTAGGTTCCCCTCTGTCTCTTCTTTGGGGGATTCTCATAAAGACTTGCCCCAGTTGTCCCAACGGTGCATTGAAACCAAACCCCTGCCTGCTCATGTGAGCTGACCCTGTGGATCTCTTCCCAACTCCATGTTCAGTGACCACATTGAAGCTTGCAACCAACTGTGGTGGGAGTGTTTACAGCATGGAAATTGGCCAGTGCTATGGATCAGGACTTTTATTTCCTCCCTGGAGAGCCAGTCAGTTGCTAAATCTACACCAGCATATCAGCATCTTGAAAACATCTTTCTACTCTTTCTCCGTCCCCTTCTCCCATTTCAAATCTTATCCTCAGATAACCACACACTTGAAATATGCCAATAAATGAATTTTCTAAGTTAATAGTGGAGAAAGAGATATTCCCTGGCGGCTCAGATGGTAAAGAATCTGCCTTCAATGCAGGAGACCTGGATTCGATCCCTGGGTCAAGAAGATCCCCCCAAGAAGGAAATGGCAACCCACTCCATATTCTTACCTGGAGAATTTCATGGACAGAGAAGCCTGGAGAGGCTACAGTCCTTGGAGTTGCAGAGAGGGGGACATGACTAACTAACACACACATTCTATCAAGCATATATTGAACATTATCTAGTGATAATGCCTTAACCCAAAGAAAAGAATCTCTATGAAAGCCCACGAAATAATGCTTTTGCCTAGGACAAACTTCTCAGCTTCTTTCAAATTATATCATCAAGGCAGCTAGTGACTCCACCTTAAACCAATGTTGACAAGATAATGAAAGCAAAGTTGAGAAAACTGTCTGGATAGAAGTTGACTGAAATGCAGAGACAACTTTGCCAAGACAAAAAAGAGAAGCTAATTTTCAGTAGCCACGTACAGATGTGACAGTTGGACTGTAAAGAAGATTGAGAACACACAGAGGTGAGGGATCATCCTGGACAGGGCACCTAGGCGCTTGCCCTCTGCTTCTCTTCCTTCTGAATGTTCATCTGTATCTTTTAATACCCTTTGTATATAATGAGTGGTCTTAGTACATGGGTTTCCTGAGTTTTATAAGCCACTCCAACAGATTAATTGAACCCAAGGACAGGATTATGGGAACCTCTGATTTATAACGTTATCAGAAACACAGGTTTGTGTCTGTCACTAAGTGGAGTCTTTTGGGATTCAGCACTTTACATGTGGTATTGGATGTCATCTCTCATTTGTTCAGTCATTAAGTTGTGTCTGACTCTTTGTGATGCCATGGACTGCAGCACACCAGGCTTCCTTGCCCTTCACCATCTCCCAAAGCTGGCTCAAACTCATGTCCATTGAGTCAGTGATACCAACCAATCATCTCATCCTCTGTCATCCCCTTCTCTGCCTGTCTTCAATCTTTCCCAGCATCAGGGTCTTTTCCAATGAGTCAGCTCTTCTCATCAGGTGGCCAAAGTATTGGAGCTTCAGCTTCAGTCTCCTGGTAGACAGTGTTAGAGCTGACCTGAATTGTAGGACATCTGGCTGATGATGTCTGGGAGCATCATTTTTGGAGGTGTGTGGAACCCCCTCCCACCCCCACTCCCACACACATTTTGGAATTGGGTGACCAAGAGGCAATTAGGCATAATAAAATAATGTGGAGCATAGTTTATTTCTTAGTTCATGAAATCATTATTCATCTGACCTGAACACATTAGGCCTTTCCTGAGTCTACTCACTGAAACCAAAGTCATAGCCTTAAGCAAACACAAAGGCATCAATTAGAGGATGGAAATGTTAGCAAGGCTGAAAGGGAGCTACCTACAGAAATACCAGTGTGAAAGTACTCTTCTTCTCTTAATACTCTTTTCCATTTCTTCTTCACAGTGAACTCTCTTCGTGTCTTCATCCTTTATGAATGAAAGCAACACCAAACCTAAGGGCATCTTATAACCAGAAGAGCTTCAGACTAAAAATGCAAGAAGGGAACCAGCATGGATCCCAGAGCATTGGGCTGCACACTGCAGGCTTACAAGCCCTATGCTTGCCCAGCTTCAAGACCTAAGAAAGAGCCCAGAGTCAGTGACAAAGACATCAGTGGTTTAATGGGTGCATGAGCTTACATGTCTGAAACACGGTCCTAAAGTGATACCCTACTGTATATGCAGCAGAGGGTTGGGGGCATGGACTGGCAACTGGGAGGAACTGATGTCAGGTTGGCTCATCGGTTACCAGGGAAAGGATGTACAGAGAGCAGAGAACTAGCTTAAGTGGCCTGACCATGTGCAGACAAAAGTGAGGCATGAGGAAAAGAGCTGATGAAAACTTCTCATGTGCATAGACCATGATGGGGACCATTCCTATAGCCGGATTCTGCCCAACTGTGATAGTTAATAGTACTTCATCCGTGTTTCCAGAATGTATCTTTTATTTTCCCACTTTTCCTATTTCACTTACTTATTTCATTTCCCCTAGCTGGAATAACTTTTCCCATTTTCCTTCTTTTCTAAAGTCCATCCATCCTTTAAAACTCACATCAGATCCTCTCTTGTCCAAAAAGCCTGTGCAAACCTCCCCCAGCCCCACTCCAGGGAACAGGGGAGTCAGCCAAGACAGCAAGCTGTGGACGAGGGGTCAAGAGTCCTCACTCTCTGGTTGCTCACTAACTTCCATCCCGGCTCTCCAAGACAAAGCCTGTGGACCAGCTGGGGTGTGGAATGAATGGGGAAGCAAGAAACACAACAGAAGCAGACCACTTCCTGTGTTCACCTCTTGACCTACTATCCCTTCCTCTTCTAAATTCTCAGACTGTAGGAAATCAATCTTAAATATTCACTGGATGGACTGATCCTGAAGGCCACCTGATGAGAAAAGCTGAATCATTAGAAAAGACCCTGATGCTGGGAAAGATTGAGGGCAGGAGGAGAAGGGAATGGCAGAGGATGAGATGATTGGATGGCATCACTGACTCAATGGACATGAGTTTGAGTAAACTCCAGGAGATAGTGAGGGACAGGGAAGCCTGGCGTGCTGCAGTCCGTGGGGTTGCAAAGAGTCAGACTCGAATGAGTGACTGAACAACACCAATTGTCTATTTAGTCATTTTCCACTTAACCTAGGATTTGCATATTCACAGTTCTTAGCACACAGAAGACAATAACTCATTGACTGGATGATTGATCTGTCTTTTTCTCTTAAGAAAACTTGTAAGTTCTTTTAGTTAAGTTCTTTTATTTATTCTCTTACTGGCAGTTGAATTTTGTCCTTTCGGATTGTGGCGTTTACCTAACAAGAAGTAATTTAATTGTTTTTAAATAGGCTATTTGGCTCTTTTAAAGATAAGAAAGAAGAGCATATCTAGAAAAGCAAAGAGGAACGGGGATAAGGTACTGAGTCCTGTGTGGACCCAGCCCAGCTGCGTGGTCTCTGCCCTCCTGTCCCTGGGCCAGGAGTTGGAAGTTCACTTTCTAGCAAATGGGGGAGCTTGCATATCCTTGGCAGCAGGAATCCTGGCCGCCAATCCCAGCCAGCATCCTGCCCTCAGTTTATTCCTGTTTTCAGTTCAGAGCTCCACTTATCTTGTCTAAAAAAGCAAACATATTAAACCCTGATGACTCAGGGCCCATTAGCTGTCTCATTTAATGGAGCAAGTGACAGCTCCTCATTACTCTAGACTGACCCTAAGCAGGCCTAGAACCTTGTATTAAACCTCCACCACCTCTCTAAGCCTACTGAGTGTGCCCAGTGAAATGTCATGATTCGATTAAATTCAACACATGAATTATTGTATATCACCAATATTCCAGATACTCTATTAGGTATAAGATAAATAAGGAATAATTCCATTTGCTTTTATTATGGGCCACTGTCTGTGCTGAACCTTTTATCTATATATTTTTTAATATAAATTTATTTCCTTTTATCCATATTATCACGCCTAATTGTTAGGATGTTTCTACTGTGACTTCTTATGTTCAGTTTGCTATTGAAGAAGCTGAGGCAGGGGGATTAAGAGATATTTTCAAGGTCACATAACTATTAAAGGGTAGGCTTTCTATTTAACTGTGTCTGACTCTAAACTCATGCTCCGTCCTCTCTTCAGACTCTCTAGTAAACAGGTTGAAGGATCTGATATTTGAACTCAGACTCCTAAGGATTGAATTTATATTTAAGCCACTCCCTGTGACCCCTGACCCAGGAAGTGGTCAAGAGTCCAATGATTCAGTTTCCTCTGGCTCAGCTTTTCTAATTGATGATACCAACCCTTACCTTCACTAATGTTTGACAAACTGCTGCTGAAAGATATTAAGATTCCCATCCAGGGACTTCCATTGACTCTAATAATCAAGACTCCATTTGTATGGAGGCAGCCATGGCAGGGTTTGAGGGTTGGGGGAATGACATAGCAGCTCCTTTTCTGTGGCCTCACTTCACCTGGGCCCAGCCCCTCAATTCAACTGAGGTAACATTGTTGTTGCTTAGTCACTAAGTCGTGTCTGACTTTTTGAGATTCCACGGACTATAGCCTTCCAGGCTCCTCTCTCCATGGGATTTCCCAGGCAAGAATACTGGCGGGTTGCCATTTCCTTCTCTAGGGGATCCACCCCGAGCAGGGATCAAACCCATCTCTCCTGCATTGTCAAGTGGATTCTTCACTGCTGAGCCACCAGGGAAACCCCAAGGTAAGATTTCAGTTCAGTTCAGTTGCTCAGTCATGTCCAACTCTTCGCAACCCCATGGACTGCAGCATACCTGGACTCCCTGTCCATCACCGACTCCCGGAGTTTACTCAAACTCATGTCCATTGAGTTGGTGATGCCATCCAACCATCTCATCCTCTGCTGTCCCCTTCTCCTCCCACCTTCAATCTTTCCCAGCATCAGGGTCTTTTCAAATGAGTCAGTTCTTCGCATCCGGTGGCCAAAGTATTGGAGTTTCAGCTTCACCATCAGTCTTTCCAATGAATATTCAGGACTGATTTCCTTTAGGATGGACTGGTTGGATCTCTTTGTTGTCCAAGGGACTCTCAAGAGTCTTCTCCAACACCACAGATCAAAAGCATCAATTTTTCCATTTCTTTATGGTCCAACTCTCACATCCATACATAACTACTAGAAAAACGATAGCCTTGACTAGACAGACCTTTGTCTGCAAAGTAATGTCTCTGCTTTTTAATATACTGTCTAGGTTGGTCATAACTTTTCTTCCAAGGAGCAAGCATCTTTTAAGTTTCTAAAAGAGATTCACTACAAAATAACAGTGGGAGAGCAACCAAAGATAAGAAAGGAAAACACAAAGGCAGAGGGATGGGTGAGTTCACAGAGATGGGTCCCTTGTGCCGGTGAAGCCCAAAGTGCTTTTTAGCTCATGTCCTTTCAAGCACAGATTCTGGTTCTTTCTCATCAGCCCATCAGGACCAGGGCTGGGCTGTGCTCTCAGCCATGGCCGTCTGAATTCAGCATCCATGCTAGACAAGGTCTGGGACTGAGACTCAAGGTCAAGTTCTCATACTGTTCACAGAGCCACCTTCTCTGGCTTGGCTGCAGGTGTCAGAACTGAAGAGCTGAGGGTGGGAGTTGGGAAGCAGCACATTTATCCAACATAGGATTGTCCCAATAAGTGTTCTGAGGAAATGTGTTGACATAATCATTCTCTATTTATTTTTATTTGGACATAATTACTCTAGAAAAATTTGTTAGTTTCCGCTGTACAACAATGTGAATCACCATGAGTATACATATACCCCCTCTCTCTTGGACCTCCCTCTCACCCACGCGCCATCCCACTGCTCTAGGTCATTACAAACCACTGAACTGAGCTCCCTGCACTATGCATTTGTCTCCCACTAGCTATCTGTTTCACACATGGTAGCATGTATATGTTGATTCCAGTCTCCCAGTTCATCCCACCCTCTCCTTCCCCCTTGGGTCCACATGTCCATTCTCTGCATCTGGGTCTCTATTCCTGCCCTGCAAATTGGTTCAGCTGCACCATTTTCCTAGATTCCACAAGTATGAGTTTATTGTTTTCCTCTTTCTGACTTAACTTCCCTCTGCATGACAGACTCTAAGTTCATCCACCTCACTAGAACAGACTCAAGTGCATTCTTTTTCACGGCTGAATAACACTCCATTGTATATATGTACCACATCTTCTTTATCCATACATCTGCTGATGGCCATCTAGGATGCTCCCATGTCCTGGTTATTGTAAATAGTGCTGCAATGAACATTGGGGTACATTGTCTTTTTGTGTTATGGTTTTCTCAGAATATATGCCAAAACTATTCTTAAGTCAATGATAAAAAGATATTACAGAAGTAAAAGTAAGACCAGTGGCAAAGGAAATCAAAGGCTGGTGCCCCTTTCACTTGTCCCTCCCCTTCCCCACCCACACTGCAGACTCAGGCTCACTCCTCCTCACTTGAAGCCTCAGGGATCTAGAGCTCTGAGCCCTGCCAGACTTAACTCCTGTGGACTCTGTCTGCCCCACCCGCTGAGGGAGAAAGGCACTTTTCCATCTAACCTGTGCCTGTCCTGAGTGGCCTGGGAAATCTCCTCTTTCACTCCCCTCCATGTAGCTCTGACCCCAGCTCCTCCCCTACCCCACCTTTGCTCCTGAAACTTTTTTGCTCTGTCTTGTTTGCACGACTAAAACCACGGGTCTGCTAAAAGCTAGTCCTTTCTGGGAAAGCTCAGATGCCTGATCTGTTCTAAGTGAGCATCCGTTTCTAACCCAGCTAAGATGTGTGGGCTTCAAGAACATCAGTGGGGATGCAACATGGATAGTGAAGCTGAGAAGACCAGTTAGAGTACACCTCAGTACTTCATGAGGGATAAAGGAGGAGGCAGAAGCAGCCCTAGGCCAGTAGCCACG
The DNA here is from genome assembly GCA_006410875.1 of Neotragus pygmaeus. Classification (NCBI taxonomy): domain Eukaryota; kingdom Metazoa; phylum Chordata; class Mammalia; order Artiodactyla; family Bovidae; genus Neotragus; species Neotragus pygmaeus. The sequence goes on from SJYV01051115.1 coordinate 100,272, forward strand.
GAGTGTGATGGCAGTGCCATAAAGGATGAATCCACCTTGACCACTCGACCTCACAGAACCGGATTAGAGCTGATGTCATCCACACGGCACACGTAGAACAGTGCTTGTTACATCAGAAGTATGCAGTAAATGTGAGCTGTCATTTTCATTGCTTTCCACTGGTATCTCAGCCGGTAAAGAATCGCCTGCAATACAGGAGGCCGAGAGGTTCGATCCCTGGGTGAGGAAGATCCCCTGGAGAAAGAAATTGTACTACACTCTGGTCTTCTTGCCTGGAGAATCCCATGGATAGAGGAGCCTGGTGGGCTACAGTCCATGGGGTCTCCAAGAGTCAGACACAAGTTAACAGCTAAACCACATTATTTTCATTAGTTATCTATATTGAATTTGCCTTTCAAACTGAATAAATGCTCTCTATTATTGGCATTCATTATNTCCCTGGTGGGTACCAGATGCTCTCCCTTCAAAGCGTCCTCAACACAGAGAGAAATAAGAGAGGCAGTGTTAGTACAGTAACCTTCGCTGACTGCATTACCAACAGAACATTTCATTTCTCACTTTAGAGTTGCTTCACTACATTTAGCTTTTCTTCCAAGAACAATGATGGCTACTTTTCAAAATGAAACCGCACTACCAATTAAATGTTGCCGTTTGGTTTTAGTTTTGCCCAGGACAAAAGGATAGTATGCCCCAAAAGTAAATCCAACTCACCATTTCTAATAAAGCATAAAATAATGGAAATAATTTTAAATGACATTTTTCTTGCTTACTCCTCAATCAGAGTTTCTGGGGGAGAACAGTCAGGCTCAAGTCTCTTTGTGTATACTCTATCATCTTACCTCCAAAGGAAAAAGAGACTGGATAAAGGAAATGAAAATGAGACAAATGAGATATCCAATGGGCTCTTGTTAGAAATAGTTATTGAAATGATGAATTTAGTATGAAAAAACTATTGAACACTAGATCAGAGGTCTATTACCTTTTAGAACACCAAGAACCAGATCATGGAAGACAGTATTTCCACAGAGTGGGATGGATGGTTCCACAGGGTGGATGGTTTCTGGATGATTCTTACAAGGGGCACCCACCCTAGATCCTTTGGACGCCCATTTCACAGTAGAGTTCCGGCTCCTACAAGAATCTAATGCTGCTGCTGTTCTGACAGGAGGTGGAGCTCAGGCAGTAATGTGAGTGATGGGGAGTGGCTGTAAATATAGAGGAAGCTTCACTGGCTCACCACCTGCAGCCCAGTTCCTAACAAGTCACGGATCCCTGTGCTAGATGACCCTTGCCACTTGTCTTTGAAAAGTCCTCCTCCAGGGGCCCGGCTGAGGGAGGCAAGAAAGCCTGAAGCATAGGCAGGCCTCCACCTTTTCTGGAACCAATTCGGAGCACTCACCCAGCCACACTTTGTGAAGTCAGCCACAAGCTGTCTCCCCCCCACTTTCTGCTCCCAGGAATAAAGTCTCAGAGAGATGAACCCAAGATGCTCTGTGCCCACCCCTCTGGCTGGCCCCAGCTGGAAGGGACAAGATCATAGCTGTAACAGAAGTCCCAGGACCACATGTGCTGCATTATGGTACCACATCCATAAAGTCTTACCGGTTCTGCTGAATCAAAGAAGTAATTGAAAGATAAACATGAACGAAACTGTCGGTGTCATTCAAAGCTTCTCCTTTTTCCCAGATGCAGATTATTCTTCTTTGGGGGAAAGAACAGTTGTCCCCACAAATTGTGCCCTCGGTAAAATTCTGGAAAGTTCTCTGGGGGAACACAGGGCAGAGTCAGTCACCCCTGAAGCCTGCTCTGTGGCGACAGTAGATTCTATCGTACACTCGGCTGGCCATGATGGGCGTGAGTTGGGGTAGGGGCAGAAGCTGTTTCTGCTTTGGTTGTTGAGTAGATTAAGCCTGGAAGAATGTGATGCAAGCTGGGGGCCCCCTGCCCTCTGAACAGGCCAGATTCCACGCCATTTCTGTGGCGTGAAGACATTTAGCAAGGCTTAGGCTGGAACAAGTGCTTCTGAATCCCCGTGCGCTGGCTACAGGTGTTCAAGCTGGAGCAGCCTTCCGGGGCTGTGGAACCCGGTGGGTCCAATCCCAAGAAGACAGCATCTAAAAATCAAATGGCTTTGCTTTTGGTCTGGCAGGAACACCCATCACTGGGCTGCAGGTCTAGCATGGAAATGCTCTTAGTTGAGCTTTATAAGTGAAATGTGTCTGCCACACAGTTGTAACCTGGTTTGTTTTTATGGGGCCAGATCCCTCATCTCTGGATGAAGTAAGAACTCTCTCCTAGAGATTCAGAGGATAAGTATCGGGGATTTGAGGGTTAACCTCTGCGAGCAGGAGTGTTTGGTTCCTTACAGAATGTTGCCGTGGGACTCTGGAAATCTTTCCTTCCCACATTTGGGGAATGGTGTTCACTTAACCTTAAGTAGTAGAGCAGGACGAGCTCTGAGCAGGCCTGGTTCCTGGAGGAGCTCATTGAGCCACAAAGAAGGTAAATGGTGGACCTGGGGCCGAAGGCAGGGCAGAGCCAGGGAGAAAGCACCTGGCTGCTGGAACCCCTGCCACTCCCTGAGTATCCTGACGCCAGTGTTTGATGCCACTTGTGGCTTGGATTTACCGGTTAGGGTCAGGGTATCCTCGTAGACATCTGTGTGGCTTTTAATTCACAATTATGAGAGGTTTAAGCCATAACTATGGTAACAATGCTATGAATAACAAAGACGCAAACATAAGCTTAAGTAATAGTTGCTTTCATAGTTCTCCCACAGCCCTGTGCTTTTTTTCTGTTCTGCAGAATTTAAGACTCCTCCTTGGATTGTAGCTGCCACCGGTTCTACACTGAAAGCCCCTTGGGGACAGAAACCATATTTCAATTATTTTTGCGGCAAATATGGGACAAAGGATATAGCCTTTGATATCAAATAGGCTTGTGTTTCAAGGTTGGTGGCCCTTGTATGCTTTAATTAACTTATCCAAGCCTCAGTTTACTTACATGTAAAATGGGAATAACACCCTCATCATCAAGTTTTTTGTTTTGGTTATTGGTTTAGCACCTCCCAGGGCTAAACCTCACCCCAGTGTTCACTACAGTGTTTTCAGGCAAGCGATAGACAGTTGAAATATCTGAACTGCATTTCTTAAAAGAAGCAGCTAATATTTTCCAAAAAAAGAAAGAAAGATAGGCTCTATTTAACAATTCTACATATGAACGGGTGAAAGAGAGAACTCAGAAACCCAGTGAACTTTCTGAGGCCATAGAACACATTGGTAGCAGGTCTCGGGTTAAAATCAAGACTCTTGAACCTTAGTAAGCTCTTCATGGTCAACTAAAGTGTTCCCTGAACGTACGATTTCGAAGTAAGCTATTATTTACTTCCTCCTGGTTCATCAGGAGACAGAAGAGAGCAAACAGACGGCAGAGCTTCTGGAAATCTTATCAGAGCTCAGGGAATTCCCGAACACACCACACACCAGCATCAGGGACCCAGTCAAAGGCATTAGGAGCAAACAGAGACAGGTTCTACAATGCCTGGAAGGTCCAGACTCACTTAAAGTAATTCTATCGTAATTCTATCCTAAAGCAGGCTCCCTCTGTGTGAGCTTCCCAGGTGGCGCAGTGGGGGGGAGGTGGGGGGAGAAACACCTTCCAAAGCAGGAGATGCAAGAGACCCAGGTTTGATCCCTGGGTTGGGAAGATTCCCTGGATAAGGAATGGCAACCCACTCCAATATTCTTGTCTGGAAAAACCCATGGACAGAGAGGCCTGGTGGGCTACAGTCCCTGGGGTTGCAAAGAGTCAGGCACATCGGAGTGGCTGAGCACATCCCAAGTAATTGGAAAAGAGGAAACGCCTCGGGCACTCGTCCCTGGTGTTGGTGAGCGTGTGGGGGTGTGCGGACGTTTCCCGTGCCTGCTCCTGTCGGCGGACCTTACCCCCGCCTCTGGCATCATGGGAAAGGAACTGTCCATACCGCCCGCCAGAGGACCCGCCTCTGAGCAAAACATTTCCAAGAAGCCGGACGTGCTGCGGAGAGAGGGAATTGAGTGAGAGGCAAACTACATTTGTAATTAATTGGAAGGAGACGATCTGAGGCAGGCTCCCCTGCGGGACTCCTGAGGGATGGGCTGATGGGAAGCTGCCCCTGTGAGCATCTCGGGATATTCCGAATATGTTTCGGAAACAAAGTAGGAACCCGAGGTGATGACGGAGATCAGGTCCCCACTCCCTGAAGGTAACGCCCTCCATGCGTCCCAACACCCAGGCAGCAGGAGGCAACACTGCCACGCTGTCCACCCACCTCGCCTATGGCTCTGAACTTTCCAAAGCACTTTTCGGAGACGTTTTGGAAATGCCATCTAAACACACTCCTCACCTCTCACACACAACTGTCACAGAAATGGCTTCATTCTCTGAGCGCTCTTTCTTCCGCACTTAAAAAAACTCAAGAAAGCCTTCTAAGTGTTTTCTGAGAGGTACATTTGTTTGTAAATGGGGCTGGTCCCTCTCAGGCTGAAGCATCTATGATTCCGTTGTTCTTAAGACTGTAAACTGAAGCAAGGCAAAGCTAAGACTCTTACAGGGAGAAGGATCTGTGGACTGGGAAGGGACCAAGGAACTGCCAGGCTGGAGCCCAGCCTCCTTCCCAGAGAAAGCGGCAGCCTCCCCCTGCTGGCTGCTGGGAGGGCAGAATGTTTCCCAGAAAATCCAGAGCAAGGATTGGCTCAGTAGGAAAGGATCCATCTGCCAACCAGAAGACTTGAGTTAAATCCCTGGGTCAGGAAGATCTCCCTGGGGAGGAAATGACAACCCGCTCCACGATTCTTGCCTGGAAAATTCCAAGGACACAGGAGTCTGGTGGGCTACGGTCCATGGGGTCACAAAGAGTTGGACACAGTGTAGTCACTAACTAGCAGCAGTATAATTACAAAACAGCACAGCAGTTACGCATACTTTAGTGTGAATTAATGTAAACAGGGCACTTTTTTTTTTTCTGTGTTGGAGATGAAAAAGACAAGAAGCTCTTGTAAGCAAGAAGGTAAAAAATAGAGAAAATAATAATTGTGTTCTATATATGTCATTATGTCTACAGATAAGGAAAGTGAAGCTAACACATTCATGAGCGTTGGGCCATAAAGAAGACTGAGTGCTGAAGAATTGGTGCTTTCAAACTGTGGTGTTGGAGAAGACTTTGGGGAGTCCCTTAGACAGCAAGGAGATCCAACCAGTCCATCCTAAAGGAAATCAACCCTGAATATTCATTGGAAGGACTGATGCTGCAGCTGAAGCTCCAATACTTGGGCCACCTGATGCAAACAACTGATTCATTGGAAAAGACCCTGATGCTGGAAAAGATTGAGGGCAGGAAGAGAAGGGGATGACAGAGGGTGAGATGGCTGGATGGCATCACTGAATCTATGGACATGAGTCTGAGCAAACTGCCAGAGTTGGTGAAGGACCGGGAAGCCTGGTGTGCAGCAGTCCATGGGGTTGCAGAGTCGGACACGACTGAGCGACTGAACAAAAACCACAACGCAGAACTAATCAAACTACAATTACAAAATAGTGCATGTCGTTTTCCTGCAAAAAGGAAGACAGAAATACCAAAGGTTAGTTCTGCCAGCCTCACGATTTGCCTCCTTACAGAGTTTAAACTGTCTTGCTTGCCCTCAGTGCATCTTTCCACTTCGCCCACAAGGTGGCAGCATTTCTCCAGCGATACAGTCGTCAGCAATGAACGCGGAAGGAATTGGCAGGTCTAACTAGAAGTAGAAATCCGGGGATAACTAACATGAAACGTATACACGGGGAAAAAAGCTCCAAAACTGTGATTGTGCGCTATTGAAATAAAAGCTTTCAAACCATACGTTCAAATGTAATAGCTTCCAGCCTTTCTGCAGCTTAGAAAAATTTAATTCATAGCCAACTTTTTTAACACCGCCTTCTTCCACCACTTGATGGGGATAAAGACCCCCTTCAACATCTAATACTCATTTTCTTTTTTGATAGTTGGTGGTTCTGCACACTGCTAGATATAAAATAGATAACAAAGACCTACTATGTAGCACAAGCATTTTTTTGGCCATGCCATGAGGCATGTGGTATCTTGGTTCCCTGATCAGGGATGGAATCTGGTCCCTGTGTTGGGAGCTCAGAGTCTTAACCACTAGACTGCCAGGGAAGTCCTTATATTCAGCATCTTGTAATAACCTTTAATGGAAAAGAATCTGGAAAGTAATACATATGGGGACTTCCCTGGTGGTCCAGCGGATAAGACTCGGCACTCCCAGTGCAGGGGATGTAAGTTCAATCCCTGGTCAGGGAACTAGATCCCACACGCTGCAACTAGAGATCCCCAGGCTACAGCAGAGATTGAGACAGCCAAAAAAAAAAAAATGCCTATGTATTCCTGAATCACTTTGTGAGACGCTTGAAACTAACACAGCATGGTAAATTAACTATACTTCAATTAAAATTTTTAAACAAAGAACTCCAAAAGTTCATCAACCCATGCTTTATCCATGGTTCCCAGTCCCAATCCATTCAAGATGCTGGGAGCAGGTTGCCCCATCTTTCAGGAGGCCCTTCACCTCTCTGGGAGCTGTCCCTTGGAGCTAGCACAGGGTTCTCAGGCACACTTTCCCTGTGCTTGGCCTAATACAGTTAGTGATTTTCCACCTTTAATTCACATCCCTCCAGAATTAATGGGCTTCCCAGGTGGCTCAGTGGTAAAGAATCTGTCTTCCAAGGTAGGAGATGCAGGAGACTTGAGTTCGATTCCTGGGTCAGGAAGATTCCCTGGAAAAGGAAATGGCAACCCACTTCAGTGGATATTTTTCCCTGAGATGAGTTAAATTATATATCAAGATACTATTGGTGCGGGGCTTTTTAGCCATAATTTCTTGGCTGAATGTTGATTGGAGAGGACTCAGGAAGACCCCTCAGGAAATGAAGGAAAAGTTTGAGGCTGGGACCTCTAAGCCAGGAAACCTGAAGAGGTGCTTCTTTATAGCTCTTTAAGTATTTCAAGTTTGTTGGTGAATGAATGAATGAGTGAATGAATACGAGTCAGCCTCAGAGAAAGGAAGCAGTCTTCCTGATATCGTGTCAATCTTTACTCTTTTTTTTTTCTTCCATAACTGTAATTAAGGACACTCTGTTTTTCTTTTTTTTGTCTACCGTGTTACTGATCAGATCGTATCTTTGTGCTGAAGGAAGCAATGACTTCTTGGCATTCACTCCATACACAGGGGTGTTTGCAGACAGTTATCATCTCATTAGTCACCGCCTAGCTAGCTCTTCTTTCACGTCTCCACATAAATGAATCCCTCCCACTCCCTCAGTCACGTCTGTCCTTACTCTCTGATCGTCTTCCAGTATTTCCTTCTCTTCTGGGCCCCAGAGCTTCTCACTGACAATTTATTGTTTCAGGTAAAATACCACCAGAGTTACCCAGAAGGAATACAGGGTGTGCACACTCAGAGGAGAATTAACTCTTTCCGTGCAGCTTCGAAGTTGGAACCAGAAACAAAAGAACTTCATTTATGGACCACCTTAGAGCTTCCCTGGTAGCTCAGATGGTAAAGAATCTGCCTGCAAAGCAGGAGGACTGAGTTCGATCCATCCCTGGGTCAGAAAGATGCCCTGGAGAAGGGAATGGTTAGCCACTCCAGTATTCTTGCCTGGAAAACTGGCGGGCTACAGTCTGTGAGGTCCCAAAGAGTTGGACACAACTGAGTGACTAACACTTTCAACACTTTATTCGTACAAAATGTCCAAACTGGTTTTAAAGTGCTTGACTCTTTGCTGGCTTTACACATAACAGAAATCTTGAAAGTATGCCTCCACCATATATTATAATACATTTAATATCTCTGTCTTCATAATACACAAAGTGTACAACAGGGATGATAAACTTTTGTAAAAGGAGATGAAACGAGATTCAAGAAGAATAGAGGAAACAGGAGGAAAATCACAGGAAGAGGTCTTAACCATGGACGGGAAGAGTGTCCTCAGACAGCCCTGGCAAGGTCACAGTGGATGTGAATGGAGGAAAGTTAGAAAGGAGGATGGGGAGTAGATGGAGGAAGATGGAAGCTGGGGTGAAGCTTCCCCATTGACCTCAATTTTCTTGGTGTATCAGGAGGCAAGATCGTCAGCTGAGAGTGAATAGGAGTGAGGGTGGATGGGGTTTTGCAAGTGAAGGCTGAGGGGTGGGGGAAGAATGGATGGATCGGGAGTCTGGGGTTNCTTCGAAGTTGGAACCAGAAACAAAAGAACTTCATTTATGGACCACCTTAGAGCTTCCCTGGTAGCTCAGATGGTAAAGAATCTGCCTGCAAAGCAGGAGGACTGAGTTCGATCCATCCCTGGGTCAGAAAGATGCCCTGGAGAAGGGAATGGTTAGCCACTCCAGTATTCTTGCCTGGAAAACTGGCGGGCTACAGTCTGTGAGGTCCCAAAGAGTTGGACACAACTGAGTGACTAACACTTTCAACACTTTATTCGTACAAAATGTCCAAACTGGTTTTAAAGTGCTTGACTCTTTGCTGGCTTTACACATAACAGAAATCTTGAAAGTATGCCTCCACCATATATTATAATACATTTAATATCTCTGTCTTCATAATACACAAAGTGTACAACAGGGATGATAAACTTTTGTAAAAGGAGATGAAACGAGATTCAAGAAGAATAGAGGAAACAGGAGGAAAATCACAGGAAGAGGTCTTAACCATGGACGGGAAGAGTGTCCTCAGACAGCCCTGGCAAGGTCACAGTGGATGTGAATGGAGGAAAGTTAGAAAGGAGGATGGGGAGTAGATGGAGGAAGATGGAAGCTGGGGTGAAGCTTCCCCATTGACCTCAATTTTCTTGGTGTATCAGGAGGCAAGATCGTCAGCTGAGAGTGAATAGGAGTGAGGGTGGATGGGGTTTTGAAAGTGAAGGCTGAGGGGTGGGGGAAGAATGGATGGATCGGGAGTCTGGGGTTGGCAGATGCAAGCTGTTTTATGTAGGATGAATAAATAACAAAGTAGAGCAGGAGAACTGCATTCGATACCCTGTGATAAACCACAGTGGAGAAGAACATGCCGAAGAGTTCTTTTTAAAAAATGATGGCTGGACCGACCACAGGAAGAAGGAAGCATTGAGAGCTCAACTGAGTCTGGAAACCCTGACCCGGAAGTGGGTTCAATCTCTAATCCCACAGTTTCCTTCTCCAGCCAGTGATAGCTTCCATACTTGTTCATTCTAAGTGTGAAACATTCCTGATCCAGCCCTCTCTCCTCCATCCCCCCTGCTGCTCTCTTGGTACAAGGTGTCACCATTTTTCACCTTCACCCAACCGTTTTGTACCTTCCATCTCCTGTCGCCAATATTCCTTTTTTCTTCCAGCTGATACAGAGACATCTCTTACCACTCAATCTGATCATGACTTCATGGCTTAAAAGACCTCCACAGCTCCCTTGACTATAGGAAAGAAACCATGTCCCTTTCCTCTGCACATAAGATTTCGGTAAACGGAAAAATGGCAACAAAATTGCCCCTTCCCTGGATGCATGCACCTTTGCAAAGTGACTTTGCTGTTCTTCCCATTGAGAGATGGAGTCAATTTCTCCACCCCTTCACCATGGACTTGTGATTAGCTTTGACTGTTGGGACAACAGCAAAGCTGATACATGCAGAGGCTTTAAAAGCTCTGTCTTACTCGTCTTTGGAAACATCGGACATCCATGTGAACAAGCCAGTGTATGACAGACCACAGAAACCGAGGGTCCAGTCATCCTAGACATTCCAGCCATCACCAGCCAGCCAAACCACAGACACACGGACAAGCCCAGCCTGGACCAGCGGAAGAACCTCCGAGCTTGGATCACCCCAGACTTCTGATCCACAGGCTCATGAGCCACCACCACTCAGTTTTGGGGTGACTGATGATCAGAACCAGGGTCAGGAAAGTGAGGCCACAGGGGACAAAATGTAAGGACTTCACTCGTACCTCCATAACCCTGAACATGAAGCTCCTTGCGTGCCTTACTCACCCACTCCTCTCACCCCAGGCCTGGTGCTGCACAGTTGGGTACCCAGCTACGCATAATGAGGGCTTCCCAGGTGGTACTAGTGACAAAGAACACACCTGCCAATGCAGGAAATTTAAGACATGGGTTCGATCCCTGGGTCAGGATGATGCCCTGGAGGAGGAAATGGCAACTCACTCCAGTATTCCTGCCTGGAGAATCTCAAAGACAGAAGAGCCTGTGGACTACAGTCCATAGAGTCACAAAGAGTCAGACATGACCGATGTGACTTAGCACACATGCATCCTCATACTGGGATCTTCTCAAATGGGTTCCTGGAAAGTTTATTCTGACAATCACAGCACCCAAATCATGGCCACGTGTCCTTTAATCTCCCTGCCATGTCCTATGACATGAGTCCAAGAACCCGAGACCTATGACATATTTCTCTGTACATCCGTGACAGCTCCTGGGCACCCAGGTCAGGTACCTCCCTAAAGCTTTATAGCAGATTCAGAAGTGTGCTGATATACAAAGTTCTGCTCAGGCAAAAGACTGGTGATGTTTAATTTAGACTAGAGATTCTAAACCTTGAATTCTGAACCAGGAAAGTTTGAGAAAATCTGTCAGAGAATGAAAGTATGCATCTATTAAATCCTGCCTAGGAAACCCTCAAGACACCCTGGAATCCTGAAAGGCCTTCCATAATCAGCCTCCATCATGCATCAACATACTGCAGTACTTTTTCTTAGAGTTACTTGAGATTCTTGTGTCTCCTGATCCAGGTGGCATTTTCTTCACTTGGCGCCACGAAAGTCTACCCCCTAGCTCTTTTGCCTTTTCGGTTTCTGTTGTATTCATCCTTTGTGCTGAGAAATACTGAGTCTATTTTTCTAAGCGTACATCACTTTTGTACCTTCACTCAGCTGATTCTTTGGCTAGCTCCCTTCCATGTCTCTGGGCTTCCCTGGAGCTTAAATGGTGAGTAATCTGCCCTCAATGCAGGAGACCCAGCTTCTATCCCTGGGGTGGGAAGATACCCTGGAGAAGGGAATGGCAACCCACTCCAGTATTCTTGCCTGGAGAATTCCATGGACAGAGGAGCCTGGCGGGCTACAGTCCGTGGGCTCGCAAAGAGATGGGCACAACTGAGCGATTTTCACTTTCACATGACTCTGAGAGAGGACCCTGAGAGCGAAACCAGATTGCCAGAACCACGAGATCCTTTAACTGTCTCTCACAACCTTGCTCCAGTTTCTGCCTGCTCTGCTGCTGGAGGCTTCCTCCTCCCTCCCAGCACCCATGACCCTGGAGATGCTCTGTATTTCCTGGTATGCTGGGGAGTTTCATTCCCTCCCCTTGCTTGTCCATCAGGGAAGCCCATTAGCAGTAACAGACTGGTGTGAAACTACATATTTCGTTTCAAGGAGGACAAACACGGAGGTGTCATTTATGCTCCAGAGCTCAGGCTGAATCTGGGACTTCACTCTTACTTGGCTCCTTCCCATCTTTGGGCTTCCCTAGTGGCTCAGACTGTTAAGAATCTGCCTGCAGTGCAGGAGATCCAAGTTTGATTCCTGGATTGGGAAGATCCCCTGGAGAAGGGAATGGCAACCCACTCCGGTATTCTTGCCTGGAGAATTCCATGGACAGAAGAGCCTGGATGGTCACACAGTCAGGCACAACGGAGCGACTAACATCACACACTCCCTCCCATCATCATATGATATCCTGAACTCCCTTATCAGCTTCTCCTGGGAACGCTTCCCTTGCATGTATTCCCCTGCAAAACCCATACTTGTGGTTCCAAGTTATGCTTAATGATCACTGCTGTGAAGTGTCCCTGACCACCTAGGGAGAATCAATCACCCCTTGCCCTGGGCCAGTGCTGACTTCTCCAGCAACTTCAAAGCTTTGCATTTAATCAGGTCAACAAGCCAGTGAGCTGTCTCTCTGACTGGTCAGTGAGCACTTTGAAGGCAGGGGTATGGTTCTATTACCATCCATGAGAATATCTCCTGAAACCATTAGGAACACAAGACATATTTGTTCATTAGAAAATTATTTTCATTGACTTGAAGTCTGTATCCTTGTGATTTTCAATTGGGGGCCCAAATTATTCCTTGTAACACAATAGACTGAAAGCTTCTGATGGTGGTTATTTCTCACCAAATTTTCCCTTCTGGCTTAACCACTCTGGGTCCAGCCAAAGTTTCACATGTCTTGGATTCCTGAAACATCACTATCCTTATCACTGCCTTTTTGGTGCTCCTGAGTTTATCAATGTCCCCCTTAAAACCTCAGAAGCAAAGACAATGGGATGACAAAATAATAAGATGACAAAACTACAGATGTGGTTTAGCAGGACAGATAATCAAAAACCTCTAGTCCTATATCCAGATGCAGGATTTTTCTCTTTTTTTAAAGATGTTATTATTATTATTTTTAAATTTTTAGTAGAGTATATTTAATTTACAATGCTGTGTTAGCTTCAGGTGTACCGCAAAGTGAATCACGTGGCATGCACAATCTTTGTTCCCTACGAGGGATCAAATCCACCCCCTCTACTATGGAAGCTTTGGAAGCCAGACCACTGAACCACCAGAAAGCCCCAGGACTTTTCTAAGTGAGACGGAGATGGCTGCTAAAAGCATCTGCTGATGCCACACTATGGGTCCAGTGGAGAGAGAGGTCAGTTTAAATCCCTGGGGCCCTTTATCTGAGCTTTTATAAGACATATTCTCTCTCCTTGCATTTATAAGAGTGAGTTTTGAACCTAGCTTCAAGCAGTCAAGCTTCATTTGATTTAGTTTTATTCCCTTTTTTTTCTCTCTCTGTTTTTCATCTGTACCCCACTTCTTGCGGGATCTTAGTTCCCCGACCCGGGTTTGAACCTGGACCCTTAGCAGTGGAAGCTTAGAATCCTAACCACTGGACTGCCAGGGAATCCCCAGGTTTTATTCCTTATTGCAACACAACAGAAATGTTTTGAATGTTGATGCCACATCAGTTTTGTTACCTTTGCAATCTTCATGCTGGTCAGTGAGGAAAATGAGAGTAGACCAGGGCATTCCCTGCCCAACCGGTATCCAGGCAACGCTGACATCCATCTACAGTCTGTGGGCACCGCACTGTGCAGTGAGCTCTGAATCCTGTGCTGGCTAAGGTTTGAATTTATTCACCCATAGGACAGCATGAAGACTTTTCTTAAAAACTGCCCAAATCAATTGTTCTTATATCTTTGAAATCAACTTAATCTATGGAGCAAAATCATCGAGCGATTAAGAACATGAATTTAGAGTGTGACAGAGATAAATCTGAGTTGCGCCACTCAGTCCTGTGACATTAAACAAGGTGCTAACATCTCCATGCCATGGCTTCTCTAACACTTCAGTAAGAGTAAGAATGGTTTCCATGGCATAAGAGCACTCTAAGTAAATATGTTTATTGTATCAAGAGTGAACAGAGAAGCTAGGAGGTGGCTTAGTGGTAGAAGAATCTGCCTGCCAATGCAGGAGACACAAGAGATGCAGGTTCGATCCCTGGGTTGGGAAGATCCCCTGGAGAAGAAAATAGCTACCCACTCCAGTATTCTTGCCTGGGAAATTCCATGGACAGAGGAGCCTAGTGGGCGACAGTCCNAATCTGCCTGCCAATGCAGGAGACACAAGAGATGCAGGTTCAATCCCTGGGTTGGGAAGATCCCCTGGAGAAGAAAATAGCTACCCACTCCAGTATTCTTGCCTGGGAAATTCCATGGACAGAGGAGCCTAGTGGGCGACAGTCCATGGAGTCACAAAGAGTTGGACACGACTGAACACACAACACACATGTAACTTATTGCAGTCAAATTCCATACATGTCATAACAAACTAATGGAAGCATTGGGGAGGGGTTTGGTGCTTAGGGGAAACAGTTATGATCACTAATTCATCATGTGGAGGGGGGTTCTTCCCACACTTACCAAGCAATTCTCCAACACTAACTGAAGGTCCTACAACTCAGCTGAACTCTGGGTTAGATCCCACAGGCTAAGGGCACAGCCTTACAAGACCTTCCGCCTCTGCTACTTCAGATGCCAATCACAAGTACGGGCTGTTACCTGTATTTCTGACCTGTTGGCTATATTTTGAAAATTTCCACAGCTCCCCCCTTGGGTTTGATTAATTTGCTAGAGCAGCTCACAGAACTCAGAGACATATTTACTTGCTAAATCACCCATTTATTATGAAAGGGTAGGACTTGGGAAGAGCCAGAGGGAAGAAATTCCTAGGGTAAGGTCCGGGGAAAGGAGCTTAGTGAACTGTACTCTGGTTTCTCAAGCTCCTGCTGGGAAATGAAGTCACTTCCCCTCACATTTCACCAGACAAAGCCACCACCGGCCTCTGCCTGACTTCAAAGATGATGGGAAATGCAACCCAGCTCATGCCTAGGAATTCGAGACATGGAAGTATTTGGTGACTAGCACCAATGACTACCGCTGATGAGAAAATCAGGAGTGTTTTTGTTTTCATTTTTTGGACATGACCATCCAAGTGGAGGTGGAGTGTTCAAGTCTGAGTCCCAGGGGACAGTAAAGGGTGGACCCAGGTTTGTGGAACCGAGAGTTTATATTACAGGAAGCTTATTTAAGGTTAAGAAGTCAAAGGTGACGGATGAATTAGGAGTTTGGGATGAACAGATACATAAACTATGTACATATAAAATACAGATAAACAGCAAGAACCTACTATTTATAGGTCCCTATACAGCACTGCTGCTGCTGC
>SJYV01051120.1:0-15635 GCA_006410875.1 Neotragus pygmaeus
ATATATATGGAATTTAGAAAGATGGTAACAATGACCCTATATGCAAGACAGCAAAAGAGACACAGATGTGAAAAACAGTCTTTTGGACTCTGTGGGAGAAGGGTAGAATGGGATGATTTGAGAGAATAGCATTGAAACATGTATATCATCACATATGAAATAGATCACCAGTCCAAGTTTGGTGCATGAAACAGGGCACTCAAAGCGAGTGCAATAGGACAACCAGAGGGATGGGATAGGGAGGAAGGTGGGGGGCGGGTTCAGGATGGGGGACACATGTACACCTATGGCTGATTCATGTCAATGTCGGGCAAAACCACCACACTGTGGTAAAGTAATTCGTAAATAAATATTTTTTTTTAAATAGGAAGAAATGACAAACCTAGACAGTGTATTAAAAAATAGAACATTACTTTGCTGACAAAGATTCGTATAGTCAAAGCTATGGTTTTTCCGGTAGTCATGTATGGATGTGAGAGCTGGACAATAAAAAAGGCTGAGCACCGAAGAACTGATGCCTTCAAGTTGTGGTGCTGGGGAAGACTCTTGAGAGTCCCTTGGATGGTAAGGAGATCGAACCAGTCAACTCTAAAGGAAATCAATCCTGAATATTCATTGGAAGGGCTGATGCTGAAGCTGAAACTCCAATACTTTAGCCACTTCGTGCTAAGAGCTAACTCACCAAAAAAGACCCTGATGCTGGGAAAGATTGAAGGCAGGAGGAGAAGGCAACAACAGAGGATGAGATGGTTGGATGGCATTACCAACTCGATGGACATGAGTTTGAGCACAGTCCTGGAGGTGCTGAAGGACAGGGAAGCCTGGTGTGCCACAATCCATGGGGTTGCAAAGAGTCTGACAAGACTGAGTAACTGAATAAAAACAATAGAAAGCTTTCTCTTTGAGGTGCCCAAACATTTAAAGAGAAATAAGACTTTAAGTTTTTTGTGTCTTTTTTTTTTTAAAGATAAAACCATCATTGACTTGCCCCAGGCACTCAGGAAAATAAGAATTCACGGAAGAAAATCACAGTTTGTGTCCAAGGACGACCAACAGTTGCCTCATGGGAAGAGAGAGGAGCTCCAGGAGAGAGGCAAGCTGGAGGAAGTGGAAGGGGCTGAACAAAGAGTGAAAGGCCCTGGAAGCAAAGGCAAAGACCAGGATGTAGGTGTCCAGAGATAGCACAAGACACAGGACCTCAAGCAGTGCCTTCTCTGATGCCCCAAAATACACGACCTGGATTTGCACCTACAACACTGCATATGTTTCTTTATTTTTATATTGGGGCAGAGTTGATTTACAATGTTAATTTCAGGTGTACAGAAAAGTGATTTAATTATACATATTCATAAATCTATTCTTTTTCAGATTACCTTTGTATATAGGTTATTACAGATTACTGAGTATATTTCCCTATGGTCCTTGTTGATTGTCTACTTTATATACATGCTCGGTCGCTCAGATATGCAACTCTTTGCAACTCCATGGACTGCAGCCCACTGGGCTCCTTTGTCCATGGAATTCTCCAGGCAAGAATACTGGAATGGGTTGCAATTTCCTTCTCCAGGCGATATTCCTGACCCAGGGATCAAACCCACCTCTCCTGCATCGAAGATGGTCTCTTACATTGCAGGTGTATGCTTTACCCCTGAGCCATAACCTCTTTTGATCACATGGCATGTGGCTACTTAGTAACAAACCAGGAATTCAGTGTAGGGCCTGGGGGGTCCCCAGAGCTCAGAATGGACTTTTTTTTTTTCTAAATATTTATTTGGTTGTCCTGCATCTTAGTTGCAGATGTGGGATCTAGTTCCCTGACTAGGGATCAAACCCAGGCCCTCTGCGCTGGGAATGTGGAGTCTTAGAGTCTTCGCCCCTGGACCACCAGGAAGTACCCAGAATGGACTCCCTACCCAAGTTTTCAGATGTCATATCTACACAGTGGAAGCCTGGCGCTGACTGAAATTCAGGTGTCCCTCAACTCTTCTCTTCCTAGTTTCAACAAGGTACATGTGACAAAGCACAAGCCTCTTGGTATCAACAAGCACTCACTGAGTCAGGCCACTGGATTAACAAGTGGGATGAACACAGAAGTGGAAAGTGGAACAGTTCTGGCCAGTGTGTTGGAGTCCCGGCCTTACGGAGCAGCCAGCAATGAGCTGCCTTTCATGAACTAGCAGGTACATAGCCAACCCGGCAAGTAGCCAGAGGTAGAGACACTGAGATCACAGCATCCCAGAAATACCTATTTATAACTTTAGAAAAGAAACTAAGAAAAACACCAAGATGATATTTAGCTGATGATTCAGCACTTGGCTACAGAATTAGCCAAAGCAAATAGCATGGTGCTATCTAATGGAACCTAAACAAACAAAAGATAGTTTTCCTGTTTCTACGGTTCTTTTCTATAGACTCTACTGTTTAGAAATAGAAGTGCTCACAGTGATTGAATTGAAAGATGGTGAGGCATCAGGTCAGTATCCTTTGTGGATTCCATCACAGAGATAGGAAATATGAAACACATTCATGCTAGAGTGCTGTCCGGAGCTCCCTGAAAACATACATGTTTTTCCTATTAAAAAGAGAGGACACTTTGTTATTATTTGAGTAAAGTTAATTTATGAAAAGCAGCTGAGGTATCTGGTATGGATTTGTAAAGTCTGTATTTAATTAGGACATTGTAATTTCAGGTGCATGTAAATCAAGCTATTTTAAAGACACTGTTCATTTTCATGCAAAAATAATATGCTCAATTGTTATGTACAAACATTAAACTAACTTCTAGCAAGGTTTTGTCATATATTAATAGTTGCTAATTTTAACTGGAGATAAAAAAGACATTTTTATCTCTGTAAAGCAAGAAAAGAGGGTTTCCATAAAGTTCCAAATGCCCTAGATCATTGACTTGTTTCCAGGGATTAAAAAGGAAAAAAAAAATCCAAGCTCACCAACAAGAACACTTGATTAGAAACCACTCCTGTAAGCTCTTTTGCTGGTCAGACAAAACATATCTCACCTGGCACAGACTGTTGACCATCTCTCTTCCCTCAAGTCCTTTCTCAAGTCAGCAGCCGTTCCTCTGAGCACAGCTAAATATATCCTGAACCTGGGAAGCAAACTACAGATCAGTCTACATTAGCAGAATTTCCATGTCCCTCTTGTGGACTACTATTATGCCTGAATCGAAAGGAAGGATTGATACTGGAAAATGTGGCCACTTTGGAAGGCTTACAGGAGATGTGATTTTGACAAGACTTCTTCTGTTGCCACAGGCACTAGCTTCTTCCACACGTGGATGAGAGTGGTCTTCCATGGGGTGTTCTCCCCCTTGAAGACCATTGTTTGCAGGAATGGATCCATGTGCAGATAGGAGGGCATTGAGACGCCATTTCCCTGTGACCACATAAAAGATCAAGGAAACAGCTGAGGATCAGTAGCAGGTATTTTCTAGGCAGAAAATAAACCTACTGTTAGACACACAGTCTAGAAAAAAATTATTTAAAACATTTAATTCTACAGTGAATCATATAGAGAATAAGATATTTTCCCTGGATTTTCTGAACTGTATTTATAGATGAGAAGCAACTCCAGAGAATGGATATCAACTTACTACCATGATATTCACTACAGATCAAGAAACTAACATCTGAATACAGAGTCTTCATCAGTCACTATCCAGAGTAATTCCTGAGTTTGGGGCACACATCCTGTTATGAACAAAGGAGAAGGAAAAAACAGAAGTAAAACACTGCAGACTTTCTGAGGCAACCTCCCTCCAAAGGCATAATCAAGATAATTCAATGCTGATTTGTTGGTAGAAAACCTACATATTTTGATTATGGGACTTTTGGCCATGAAGCTAAAGGCAACTTAAATGTCTCAAAAAGAAATGGGCAATATTTGATTTTATAAAATTTGTCTAGTAAAATTTATAGTATTATACCTTTCCTTCTCTTTTCCTCTCAGTTATTTCCCCTCAAAAATCAGTTGTTTTTAGAACAAGATACTCAAAAGTAATATTTACGGTGAAACAGAGTAGGAAGAAAGGGTTTGCCTCTGTGTATGCAAGCGTGTGTGTATGTGTGTGTGTGTGTTTATAAGGGGGAGAGAGAGAGAGAGTTGGGGAGGAAGGGAGGGAGGGAGGAAAAGAGTTTCAGAGTGGAGAAAATTAAAAGCAAGTTCTTCTAAAGATCCGTCCAAATATTCTTGTCCATATTCATAGCAATGCTGAGCTGTCTCCAGATTGTGGAGCAATTAGGCTAATGTCACCGTTTGCTGTCCCCTATGTTCCTGAGGCCTGTTCTTTAACATGTGTCTAAATAATTTAATTTATGGATGTGATGCTGAGCAGGTTCAGTGAAAAGAGGGCAGGAATTCCATGAATCTTAATGTCTGTCACTTCACCACAAGTCCTTCTGCACTAATAAGAGGGATTTGCCCATCCTTTTTTAAAAGGCCTGCAGGAGTCAACAGCCTATAGCTACTGATAATAATAGCTAGATTCGTTTGCATTAAATCTTCCATAAATGATGTGCAAAAGTGCTATTATTTCTGAATACATGCTAGACAATTTTGAATAACATTAACACAGCTAAAACAAAGGGGAACAGACATTTTAATTTACATTATAATTTCACAGTGAATAAAGTTGAACCAGCTAGAATCAATGAAAAGACGAAAACCTTCCAGTAATTATTAAACGTGGTTTTCATTGTTAGAATTTCTTCTTTAAGAAGAAATTCTTTAAAAGAACTGACATTTTATAAGGCCAGTGTCCTCAGCCATTTCTTACAAAAAGCATTGGAAAATAGAATAGTGATTTTTATTTCTAAGAAAATGTACTGAACACCTATGTGAGCAAGTTCCTGGGCCAGCAGACATAAGGATGGGAAGGGAGGTGTTGGGAAGGTCTACACCAGGAAGGAACGGAGAGAAGTCCAGTGAGGGAGGGGAAACTGTGAATGAAAGAAGAGTAAAGTTGAAATTTAATCACATATTAACTGTGTAGAATCAGTTCAGTTCAGTTGCTCAGTCAAGTTTGACTCTTAGCTACTTGCTGTCATCAAATAGATACACAGTATAATCTCAATCAGGACATTTACAGAATTCTTCTTAATTAAAGATGGATCTTAAAATGTTGTTTTAAGTCATGCTAATGAAGGAAAGATATGCACTGATCAACTTTCTTGAGCAAATCTAATTTTAAAAATTCATTTATATGGAATCTCTGAAAACCATTGTCTTAAGCACCAAATGTTTTTATTCTAAAATACAGAAAGTGTTAGAGTTGGACTCGGACACGACTTCACTTTCACTTTCATGCATAGGAGAGGGAAATGGCAACCACTCCAGTATTCTTGCCTGGAGAATCCCAGGGACGAGAGAGCCGGGTGGGCTGCCGTCTATGGGGTTGCACAGAGTCGGACACGACTGAAGCGACTTAGCAGCAGCAGCAGCAGCAGAGTTGGACATGTCCAGGACAGACCCTTAGGACTTCCCTGGTGGCTCCAGATGGTAAAGCATCTGCCTACAATGCGGGAGACTCAGCTTTAATCCCTGGGTCGGGAAGATCTCCTGGAGGAGGAAATGGCAACCCACTCCAGTATTCTTGCCTGGAAAATCCCATGGACTCTGTCCATGCGGTCGCAAAGAGTCAGATACAACTGAGCGACTTCACTTTCACTTGAAAAAAATCCATTTTATCAGTTGATTATATTACGATTCGATTCTCTGATTTTCTAAGGGAAAAAAAATGGAATGGAAGAAAAGAGAAGAAACCAAGAAGGGAAAGGAAAAAAATCAAAGGCTTAACTAAGGATTCTAAGATGGTGGTGGTAGACTATCTCTGAATCTCCCCTAGAGTACCACATAAAAGCAGACAAGTGCCAAGATAATAAAACCTAAATCCCACAGCAGCATGTACTCTGAAGTTAGTGACAAGACACCTAGGCAACCCTAAACAGCGGCCGACGGGGCAGACCACCATGGCCCCGTGAGCTAAGCTGTCAGAAGCTGCAGGAGGGAGCCGGGGGAGGCAAGAGGCAGCGTGCCGACACACGCTGCTGTTGGCAACCATGGGAAAATCCACAGCCAGACAAGGATGGCAGAGGGACCGGGACCGGGATTCACAGACTCGACCCATGGGACACGAGCTTCCTCTGTGAAGACCCCAGTGGGAGCAGAGTCTGAACGGAACCAAGGGCAGTGGAGACAGAGGAAAGAGACAGCAGAGATAAAGCGTTGAAATCAGAGAGGCGGATCTCAGAATGGACAGCATCATAATTTTTAAGTCGTAGCAAAATACACAAAAATATACCATTTTCATCATTTTTAAGCATAAAATTCCATAGCATTACAACCATCACTATCATCCATCCACAGAACATTTTTCATCTTTCAAGTCTGAAACTCTGCACCCTAATTAAGCACTAACTCACCAGTTCCTGCCTCCTCTAGGCCCCTGACAACCACCTTCTACCTTCTGTCTCTATTAGCTGGGCTACTTTGAACACCTCATAAGGAAGGAATCATGCGGTATTTGTCCTTTGTGACTGGCCTGTTTCACTGAACACGATGTCTTCGTGGCCCACCTATGCTGTAGCAGTGTCAGAGCGTCCTTCCTTTTAGGGCTGAACTATGCTCCTTTGTATGCATAGACCATGTCTGGTTTACCCATTCCACTGAATCAGATGAGCCAGCAATTCTATTTCAGATTTAAAAAAGGAAAAACTGAGATTTCTCCCCCAACTGAAGTGTTTCACTCCACTTTAAAGGAAAGTCATTGGACTTTACAAACTATATGTATGAGTAGCTAAAGGGAGAAAAGAAAACAAAATGGTCAATTATCAGATCCATATTCAATGAAGTTGGCTTTCACAGTACACCAAGGAACTGGCTGATATATATGGATTCTAATATGATGTAAAATAGAGTAAAATGTTCAACGAATTTATTGTGTATCTTTTTTATGAAGGCTCATAAACCATGACTTTCTTAACTCATCTATTGTTTGTTTTTAGCAGCATTGGTCATATTTTCTGCTTTATATTTCCTTCACTCTAGCTTTTATTAAGTTTATAGAACGCACTGGGGCAGGTGGCAAGCTGCTAAAGAATGTTATATTAGTGGATCTGGGCTGCCGTAACCAAGTGCCCCAGCCTGGGCGGCTTAAACAGGAGAAATGTGGAACACATTTCCACATCGGAGGCTGGAGTCCCACTTCGAGGTGTGGCAGGCGTGTGCTTCCTGAGGCTGCAGGGGAGGATCTTTGAGGCCTCTCTCCTCGGCTTGTAGGTGGTGGTCTTCCGCTCCAGGCACGTCTATCTCTGTTTCACAGCGCCCTCTTGTTATAAATCACTGGATTCAGGGCCCATCCTGATGATTCCTGATTTAACCTGATGACCTGTTTAAAGGCCCAGTCTCCCCATGAAGGCACATTTTGAGGTTTGGGGGTTACAATTTCGATCTTTTATAGGGGACACAAGTCAGCTCATAACACATCTGTTTTCATTCTCAGATCAGTCTTGAGAAATAAGTATGGTTATCCTCCAAATGAAGCAATTGACTGAGAAATCAGAGCACCTTATCCACAGTAGGAAAAGGAGCAAACTCAAAATGACAAATAAAAACTAGATTTACAAACGCAGTACAACCTTCAACTTGGGAAAAAAGAAACCTCTTTTCTGGGGAAACACATGCATGCACGTGTGTGCACACACACACACACCCTTCACATGCCATCCTAGAAATGCCAGTAGAGACCTTACGTGGCCTTTCTGAATTAGGGAACATTTGAGGGGAAGAAACTTATGTAAATGTCCCATTTCAGCTATTCTTTGATCCAGTGATTCTCACCTCTATCTGTTCAAGAGAACTACCCGCAAAGCCTTAAAACTTACTGATGCCCAGAACCCTTGGCCGACTAGATGGTGTCTTAAACTCCTCAGGTGTTTCTAATATTCAGCCAGGATTGAGAACACCATATTATTAATAAGGATTATGAGGTTTTTTTCTGGATTGAATATAAAGAATGACACAAAGAAAGGCCAAACTCTGTCAGTCATGAATAAAAAAATGAAAACTACTTTCCACTGAGGGGGAAAAATTTAATTACTGAGCACATCTTACTTAGCAAGTTCCCTGCTGAGAACACTGCCATTTCTTTTTCATAAGGAAAAAATACTCGTTGGCAATAAAAAGTGCTTCTCTAATACTCTGTGACAAGTGGCCATGTGACTTGGGGCCATTCCACAAACACTGATTTTTTGATTTCTCACCAGTAGAAGGAAATTATAAAATCAACCATTTCTATCTCTCAGGAATACATGAACAATTATTAAGAAAAGGAACAAGACAGCATTTTACAGGCCCAAAGCCATCTACAAAAAAAAATTATTAGCAACAGAACTATCATTGCTATTAACCGATGAATGTTCAAACACGGTTCAAGCTTCTTCCTGCTCCTTATCTTTGTAAATGAGCAGCACTTAGAAAAAACTGCAAAAGGAAGATAATTACTAATAAGAAAAGTGACCCTACAGCATTCATATTTTTAAATGAAGTTGATGAATACACTGGATCTTTTTCTATAATATATAAAATTGGCTGAAATATGTCACATCTGTGTATGCCTCCAAATCCACTGATTAAAGATGACGGAATTCAGCTCCTGGTTCAAAAATGCAGAATCCAGCATGAAAGAGGCAAGTATTAGGAAGTTACAAAGATGGGGAAAAGAAAAACAGGAAAGAACCTGATGTTCATTAAGCTCCAATAGGTAGTATCTGTTCTGGGCACTTAACGTTTAATTTCCCCAGCAATTTATAAAATGCTCTAAGTTTCTCCCTCTCCTGTGGACTTAGATCTGAAAACCTCAGCCTGTTTGTGACCTCTCAGTGCAACCCTGCTGGATGCCAGGAGCTGGCGTGATCGGGGCAATGAAACTCCATGAACCAAAAGCTATCGTTGCAACCACAGTCAAGCCTGAGGCAGGAGCAGCAAGGCCACTCGAAGGGAAGACTGTCCAGGAGACCACCAGCTAACCCCCGAGAGCGTCCTTCTTCCTTCGTTCCCTAGGATCCTTTTGAGCTGCTCTGTGTTCACATGCCTAACACGTGCTCTGGTATTAGTGCAGTCCTCACAATGACAGTTGATGGAAGGGTTAATGCACAGTTCACCTACTTCACTAGAACTGGATGAACTGAAGTCTGCCCATTAACTCTTATGTAGATTACACCGAGTGAAGTAGGCAGAAGGAGAAAAACAAATATTGTATATCAATGTGTATACAGGGACTCTAGAAAAATGGTACAGGTAAACCTATTTTCAGGGCAGGAAGAGAGACTCGGACATAGGGAACAGACTTGCAGACACAGTGGAGGAGGGAACGGGGGTGATGAATTGAAAGAGCAGCAGTGAAACATATAAATGAGTGTGTGTAAAACAGACAGCCAGTGGGAAGTTGCTCTATGATGCAGTGACATCAACCTGGTGCTCTGTGACAACCAGAAGGGGTGACACGGCATGGGAGGGAGGTTCAAGAGGGCGGGGACAACCTGTGGCAGAAACCAACACAATATTGTAAAGTGATTTTCCTCCAATTAAAACAAAAAGTTAATGGATGGAAACAGCTTCGTGAATGTACTGCCTCCTTCTGTCCAGAGGACTTTTATGGCAAATCTGATCCAACACACCTTGGTGAGCAGCACCCTTAACTGCAAAGCACTGCTTAGAAGCTCATTTTGTGTCAATGCAGGAGATGCAAGAGATTTGGGTTTGATCCCTGGCTTGGGAAGGTCCCCTGGAGTAGGAAATGGCAACCCGCTTTAAGATTCTTGCCTGGAGAACCCCATCAACAGAGGAACCTGGCAAACTACAGTCCATGGAAAATAGGGACGTGCTAATGAGAAAAATGAACATTTATGCATATATTGGAAATATTTTATAAGCAACATATGAGGATGCATTTACCTGCACACATCTGCGGTGGAGCAAATGCTGGATACTGGTTCACAACCTCTCTGCTCCACTCCTAAGAGCCCCAGGGATACTTGGGGTGCAACCCACCAGCTATAAGATGATATTTGCACACTGCTCTTACAGCCAAAGCTGAGATTCAAGAAGCCACTGAGTGGAACTCTGGAGAAGCTCCTGAAAAAGCTAAAGACTCTTTCATCTGCCTTTACATCCTCCCCATTTTGTCTGGGAGAGCCTCTCAAATGCGACGATGCTACTGTGACCCTAAAGGATTCTTAGGAAAGAGCGTTAATGGTAGAGAAAATGGTATGGGATCCTCTGCACTTGGCACATTTGAGAAGTGGTCAGAGCTGATGGGCCTGCAGGATGGTGGTGATGAAGTCAGGTGGGAACTGGGACACATCCCATGGGGCGTCACTGTCCATGAGAAGGGCTTTGGGTTTCATTCAGAAAGAGATGTCACATCATGCCAGGGTCCCAAACAGAGATGTGACTTAATCAGATGTTTTAAGGATTGTTCTCTTTCTTGTATGGTTAATAAGTCATAAAATAGCAAGAGAGAGCCTTATTTCGAGGAAATTATTAGAGTCCATGTGTACTGGAATTAGTGTATATAAAATGTCAAACATTAAAATGAATCACTCTATGCACGTATACACAAAACACACAAAAGCAAAATGGATTCTGAGATAAAAAGATTCACTGGAACTCTATGTCTAAACCCCAGTTCTAGCTGTTCCCCCACTTACAGATAAGGGTAAGTCGATGAAGAGAGTGAATGGATATGTCTGGAACTAGAACTAGGGTCACAAAAAGTTAGCCTGGGGAAATGATATGATAACTGATGTGCTGAAATAGTGCATCTGTTAATGTTTAAAGGCATTGAGGCAGGAAACGCACTTCTGTTTACCATAAAGTCCATCATTCCTTAAAGTCTCTTATTCAGGTGACTATATGGATGGATGAGTATGTGGTAGAGAGAAAGAGGGAGATGAATGATAGATATAGATGAAAAAACAGACAAGTCCCTGGTCTCTGTATTTAAATACCTAAGTTCCATGACCTCAAAACATTTTATTTTTAACAAGAGCAGCTACTTTCATTTAATCCATGGCTTTAACCAAAGTTCAACCTTATCTCCTGCACCTGTTAACAGCTCAACATGAAGCTCTTCAACCTCTGCTTCTATCTTCTCAAGCAAGGAGCGCCTGGTGGACTGAACTGGAAGTCCATTTTCAGCTGACTCCAGATGACTGGAAACAGCGCCAACATTGAGCCAGTTTTAATTCCTTGTCACTTTCACTCATTCATCACACGTCTATGCTCTGAAGTCATGCATCTGAATGTCACTCCTACATGACATCCCTTCAAACAGTTAAAGTTAGCAGTCCCTTCCTTAGTCTTCTTGGCTGCAAAATAAATATTTCCAATTTTTATAAACATCCTTCACAAGACTTTTTTAGACTTTTCTAAAGTACCGGTTAAGTACTTTTCTAAAGTACTGGTTAAGTTCTAAGACTTTTCTACATACTGGTTACTCTTCTAATGGGTCACAGGGTTTCCGGTGATATTGGGAATTGGCCATATGTTTTTTAGGCTTTAATGTGAAACCTGTGCAGTAACAGAGAACTAACTATTTAGTTCAACAAATACTTAGAGTTTCACATTTCTCAATTTCCCACTGTGGAATCCATGATGCATTCAGGTAGAGTAATTTGAAGAGAATTTAGTACAGGGACTATTTCACAGATAAATGCAAAGGTTAGTCAAATTAACAAGTAATCCATTGACTTGGCTTCCCAAGTGATGCAGAGGCAAAGAATCCACCCGCCAATGCAGGAGATGCAAGAGATTTGGGTTTGATCCCTGGCCTGGGAAGATCCCCTAGAGTAGGAAATGGCAACCTGCTTTAGGATTCTTGCCTGGAGAACCCCATCGACAGAGGAGCCTGGCAAACTACAGTCCATGAGGTCGCAAAGAGTAGAACATTGACTGAGCAACTGAGCACAGACACACAATTTAGTGTCTCGGGGAAAGGAATAGAAGGAAGTGATGATTGTCACCAAGTGTGAAGAATCTAGAGAAGACGGCTATATGAGAGGACAGCCTGACATGAGTGGCAACAAGCCAGCCAAAACAGAATCAGGGGGAAACGTTATCCTACCTCACTCACCTCCCGACTTCTTATCTCCCATCAAGAGTTCCTATTGCTTGAAGCTACCTGTAAGTCAGACAGCAAGAGTGTGGGATGATGCAGAGTGTGTGAGTCACACTAGGGACACAGGAGAGGAAAGGCTGGGGGAGCATGAGTCTAGACAAGAAAATGGAAACTGGACAACAAAAACTTCCGTTGACTGCGAGAGCAGTGGGGATACCAAGGTTTCCCTCACTCTACAGTCTGTGAGTAAATATTTCTAACAATGGGCAGAAGAGATTCTGCTCTCTGATGGTAAACCAGGCCTGTGGGCTTGCATGCGTTGAGTTCAAGATGCCTGGGATAAACCCAGGCGAAGAGATCGCGTGAGTGGCTACAGCTCTGCAGCTCAGAGAAGAAAGGCAGAAGGACACAGGATAGGGATGAAGCTCTGGGCATAAATGAATCTGCCAGAGAAGAAACTATTCATTAGAAGGAGAAATGGCTTAGGTCAAGCCCTGAGGATTTTTACAGGCGATGGCTTTGAAGAGCAGGATGACCCTGAAAGGGAGCCTGAGGTGGAGTGGCCAGAAAGGTAGAAGGCAGTCAGGAACCCGTGGTGAACACCAGGAAAAGGGAGGGTTTCAAGAATGGCGGAGGGTGAGAGTGGTTAAGCGTATTCAGTACAGCTAGGGTATCAAAGAAACATCGGTATCTACTGGATCTAGCATCAGCAGGACAGGGGTTTGGAGGAGAGGGGCAGGAAGCGGAAGAGAGTGAATCTGGGTATTCACGAGAGTAGGGTTACATGAGGATGCTCAGATAATGCCAGGACACCTGGACAGGGCAGGCTGACTATATATGAAAGAGAGAATGTGTAACAGTCCTGGGAAGCAAGAAAGGACGGGATCCACCACAGAAGTAGAGGGGATAACTCTGAAGAGGAGTAGAAGTGCTTCCTTTAAGACGTCAGCAGGAACAATGAAAGGAAAAACACTGCATGCAGTAGTGAGTGGCAGTAGCCAGTAGTTAACAGCTTGAATTTTCTCTGAGAAGTTGAAAGCGAAGTTATATGTTGAAAATGAGGGTAGGCAGGAAGATGGGGAACTGGAAGGGTCGGCGGAACTTTCAACACAGTCTTTGCACAGCGGGGAAAGCAGGTTTCCCAAGAAATTCAACAACAGAGGGGAAGACCATTGAACCTGATGTGGGATGATCAGGAAATGTGAGAAAATAAGCCACACCAAGGAGGACTCCAGGAAATCTCAAGGGGAGAACAAAGCAAAGAAGGTTGGTGGTGATGACAAAGGTATGTGGGGACCGTGTGTCCCATAACGAGACTATCGGGACAGAAAGATAGGCGGGAACAAGTTCAAAGTTTTGAGCACTGGTTGGAACACTTGGTTGCAGAGTCAGTCATCAGAGGCAGGCGAGCCTGGGCTCCGAGGGGCAGGGTGCTCCCCGCGGTCTGTCTGGCCTGAGCAGGATGCGCAGGGACGAGCAGGGTCAAGCAGCCAGACACCAGGCAGGACAGCCCGGTGGTGTCCAGAAAAGATCAGGGCAAACATCACAGAAAATATCGTAGACATGGCATTGATATGCTTTTGTCACAGCAGGTGGGAACGAAGCTGGAGAAAATGCCCAGGAAGGCTCGCTGTGGTTTCAAGCCCATGTGACCGCAAGACATAAGGGGTGCTGCACGGAAATTCAAATGAGAAGATGGTTTGCAAGGAATACAAGTCAGGCCCTGGCCTGCATCGTTACCTTTACTTGCATCTTACCTTCATCCAAGGGTGGGCTGCCCTGGGGGCTCAGATGGTAAAGAATCTGCCTGAGATGCAGGAGACCCAGGTTCAATCCCTGGGTCAGGAAAATCCCCTGGAGGAGGAAAAGGCAACCCACTTCAGTATTCTTGCCTGGGAAATCCCATGGACAGAGGAGCCTGACAGGCTACAGTCTACGCAGTCACAAAGAGGTGGACATGACTGAGCAACCAGTACTTACCTTCATCCAAAGGGTTGTAGTACCCACCAAGAGATATTCTGAAATCAGAGTAATGAATAGATGTTCCTTGATCCCCAGGATATGCAAAGATAGTCGACGGTCCTGAGACCCCCCTGAAAAGACAATGACCACTGATCTCCAGGCTCCTCTCCGCTGTCAGCAGCTCTCCTTGTTTGGACAGGGTTTCCACAGACCCCTCTGTGAAGTCACACAAACTGATATATTTCCACCAGACTTCCAAATAACTGTATGCTTGTTTGGAGCCCAAGTGGCTTCAGAGGTAATAAAAACCTTAACTGGTTCCCACGCTGACGGGATCTCTAAGCCTTCTGTAAAGAAAAAGCTCCCAAAGTCACTGATTATGAGCCAGTGCCGGGAACACAGTCAAGGCCTGAGACACCCAGGAGTAGAGATGGAGCAGCAGGGTCTAATGGAAAGAAAGCTGGCCTGGGACACCCATTGTCTTTCAAACTCTCTAATTAACTTGCTGTGTAATCTTGGGCAAATCTCTTAATCTCTCCCCACTTGTGGTCTTCTCACTGTCCAAAGAAGAGACAATGGAATTTACCAACTCCCTGTCTCCCTGGAGTTTTTCAAAGATTAATAAGATACAATTTATAAGGCACCTTAAGCCCTACCTCATGCCACAGAAAGCAAAGTTTACCTGCTTAAATTCATGCACACTCAAAATGCATTTCCTGTTGTCAGGGGGTTTATATAACAGTACCTGCATCCCTGACTTCATTTAAATGCTCTCACAGTGCATGAATAGTTTAACCACTGAATCCTCTCTCTCCCCTCAACTGTGATGTCTCTGCCCTGCTTAATTAGCTAAACCTTCATGAAAGCATCATTCTCCAAGCTCTTTCCTTCTTTATTAGACATGCTAAAATCAATGGTTTCCCTTCAAGTTAAAAAAAAATTAAATGTGTGTGGGGAGGGGGGAGTAAATAATGAAATAAAAGCTGTTTGAAATACAGTGCTCTTTTTTTTCCATTGCTCAATATTTTATATAGCTGAAACTTACAGATAAGTAATTGGCCAACACTTGCTCCAGTTATTGTGGGTTAGACAAATCCCTAGCTTCCCGCTTGCCATGGCTCTGTTCTTTTTCATCACTTTTTACTTTTAACGCACTATGCTACAGACAAAGATCTGTATAGCAGGAGGAAACTGCTTTTTCCTCAAATTTTCCCAACAAAGGAATAAAATGTCACTCGATTGCAAGGATAAAATACCTGCAAAAGACAATCTGCAATTGAGATCTTCAAAAGCCAAATTGTTCAGAATAAAAAGCAAATCATGGAAAGAAGGGAAGGTGGAAGAAAAGAAAGGATGGAGAGAGGGAGGGGTTTTGCTCTTTTGGTATGCCAGAGGGAAGAAGTGAACTTAGCATCTTCCTACTCAGCTGTTTTGGCTACACTTCTATCATAGTTTCTTGTAATCCTTTTTATATCTATAACACCATTAGTAAACTATGTAGGTTCATTTCTGACTTTATTTGCATCTATTCTTTTTTTTT
>SJYV01051128.1:0-14007 GCA_006410875.1 Neotragus pygmaeus
GAACCCAGGCCTCCTGCATTGCAGGCAGACGCTTTACCCTCTGAGCCACTAGCAACATGTACACAGTTGAATGTTTAGTATGAGTTGAAAGTCAAATGCTAAGATTTCCTTTGCTGCATTCACCAGTTAGTGCTATTAAATGGGCCCCAGGTCAGAACCTATGGGAAATTCTGAGTGAGGGAGAGAGATGAGACTGTAACTGGCCATGAGTATGAGTGTGTGTAACAAAGAAAGAGAGAATTCCAAAACTTGTCCTTGTATGGAGTAGTTCTGAGTCTGATATGAATTTTTAGCGAAAAATAAATTACGAGAATACTAGAAAATTTGTTACTCAAATAGCATGCCCAAACTAATTGCTTAGGAAAAACTGTTAACCTTTTCTTCTCTGCCTCATTGTTTCCACAGTGTTTAGAGTGTTATGGCCAAAGGAAAGGATCCTGAAGGGTTGGTGGTGGGATGGGGGAGAGTTGAATTTTAACTCACCCAAACTGGGGCCTAATTTCCTTGGCAGTTCAAAAGCTCTTAATGAAGGCTTTCTGCCAGACAGAAGCAGCATGGGCCACTAGGCAGGCATGCTAAGGCCATCCTTCAGAGGAGAGGCTGGTATCCTGTTCCTCAGAGGCAGCTCCTCCCTTGGCTGGAACAAACAGCCTTCCTCGACCCCCACTCCCATCCCCATCACTGCGCTCATTTGAACCTCTGTGCCCACCTTGAAACTCTGCTTGGAATTCCTTCCCCCCCACCTCTCTAATTTCCCTCCTTCCAGATTCAACTCAAAACAGCCTTACCAATAAAGAACTTCAACTCAAGGGCACTCTCCTTCCTCCAAACTATCATGAAGCTGCTACAGTTTTCACTATTTCTGGTAGATTCTTTGAGCTAGCTGGTCAACCGTAGACAAAGTGAAGTGTTAGTTGCACAGTCGTGTCCAGCTCTTTGCGACGCCATGGACTGCGTAGCCTGCGAGGCTCCTCTGTCCATGGGATTTTCCAGGCAAGAATACTGGAGTGGGTTGCCATCCCCTTCTCCAGGGGATCTTCCCGACCCAGGGATCGAACCTAGGTCTCCTGCATTGCAGACAGATTCTTTACTGTCTGAGCCACCAAGGAAGTCCCACTAGAGACAAAAGCCTTTCTCTTTGATTTCCTGGCTGCAATTTTCTTTCTTTTCTTAAAAAATAAATAAAAATAAATAAATGAATAAAAATAGTCTCCCTACCTGATTTTATCATTTTATCATTCCACAGAAGTGGAACAAAACCAACTTTTCAGTGCTGTTGCATCCAGGCATGATATTATTTCAACTTAATCCACCGTGATCAACCCAAGTGCTTATTTGGATTTTGAAAAAGTTTTCTGACATTAGAATTTAAAAGCATTCTGAAAGAATGAAAACTGTTTCTCCAACAAGGACAGGAGGAACTGAAGAAAAAATGCACAGAGGGTATGTTGTGTTCCTTCTCTGCTCTGTACATTCTCTGCAATGTACATTCTCTGCTCTGGGAGCATACGCAGAGAAGTATCCCAGGGGAAACTTTTCAGAAACATGTCCAAAGATACTAGGGAAAACCCTCTCTCTATTAACAAAAATGTCTTAAAGGCTTTTTAGATGAAACAAAAAGTAGAAATGCTTTTCTATTTAGGTCTCCCTAACTTTTAAAATCTCCCTTGGTAGTCATAGAAGTAGATACAGAGAATAGAGATTCATGAGAGAGAAATAATTCTTTCCTGTGTCTAGACATCCCTACCTAGGGAAGCTTAAAGGAAATTGAGGGCAGTCAACCTGCAAGGGTGAGCAGAGATCATGGAAATGCACTGATAATTCAGAATCTCATTTCCACCTCATTAATTTCAACCCCTGTTCCCTTCTACTGGTACTTCTACAAAAGAACAGGTAGACTAAGTTGAAGATAACATCCTCTCTGCACTCCTGCCCTCTCCTCCCCAAGATGCTCAGTTGAGTGGAAGATCATTAACAGAAGAAGGCAAAACAAGTGGCACACAAGTTTCACAACCCACCTAGCCTTCTCTTCATCACTGAATTGTGTGAAGACTGCAGATGAGTATACCACTTTAATATTGGCGAGATCTAATATGAACATTATTTCTGGCCTTGATCTGTTTCCAGTTTGTCAGTTCCCTAGACTTTACTAAGTTAGGGAACCTTAGCATAATGATGGCTAAAGTCACTTAACTATAGCTAGTGAACTTCTGTGTTTTTACTCTCCTTCCCATTATTTGGGAAGGGGGAATTTTGCATTGCTTTCAAAAGGACAATAATTGAAATAATTTCAATAATTTATAGGGTTATTAATTATTGCCTTTACTAGAAAGTGATTGAGGTGCTGCCTCTCTCAAATATTTTCCTCTGTTATTTCACAGTATGTGCTCATCCTATTATTGTATAAGAATGTGAATTGTAAATACACTAAGTCATTATAAGGAAAAACATCCTATATTCTTGCAAGAAAAATCTGAGGATTTACCAATACTAGATAACACATCTGGGCAATAATCTGGGAACATCAGACATTAATTATTCTAGAACAATCAGGTATAAGTGCAAAGAAGAATATTCAAAGTCAGAGGAAGCCATTGTAAAGAGAGAGGAGGAAATTAAAGCAGATGTAAACACCAGAGACTAGACGGAAAAAGGGTCAGAGAAGGTAATTTCTTGTGAGAGTCAGTGAAGTGAAGTGAAGTCGCTCAGTTGTGTCCGACTCTTTGTGACCCCATGGACTGTAGCCCACCAGGTTCCTCCTTCCATGGGATTCTGAGTCCTACTCAAAACTATGCTACAGACAAACTTTTTTTTTTTTTATTTTTTTTATTTTTTATTTTTATTACACACTACAAAATACAATGCATGCTTCACAATATGCTGCATAATCTACTAGCAGAGATAGAAGAGCATGACTGAGTTGTTCTTCATCAACCAGGAAAACGTTTCCTTAATCAATGTTCTCCAGACCCTGAAAAACAGTTTAAAAAGGAAAATGAGAGAATTCTGTTCTTCTCAAAGATGTACAATGACTCCTGCTGCTGCTGCTGCTGCTGCATTGCGTCAGTCGTGTACGACTCTGTGCAACCCCATAGACAGAAGCCCAACAGGCTCCTCTGTCCCTGGGATTCTCCAGGCAAGAACACCGGAGTGGCTTGCCATTTCCTTCTCCAATGCATGACAGTGAAAAGTGAAAGTGAAGTCGCTCAGTCGTTTCTGACTCTTAGCGACCCCATGGACTGCAGCCCACCAGGCTCCTCCATCCATGGGGTTCTCCAGGCAAGAGTACTGGAGTGGGTTGCCATTGCCTTCTCCAACAATGACTCCTAGAACCTGTAATGATTCCTAGTTTTCATTTTCTGACAGTAGCAAACATATCACTTAAAACTTTTATAAAACAACAGCCAACATNACCAGGCTCCTCCATCCATGGGGTTCTCCAGGCAAGAGTACTGGAGTGGGTTGCCATTGCCTTCTCCAACAATGACTCCTAGAACCTGTAATGATTCCTAGTTTTCATTTTCTGACAGTAGCAAACATATCACTTAAAACTTTTATAAAACAACAGCCAACATCAGGAAGAGATGATTAGCCTTATTCTACTTTTTTACAAATGAAAAAAGTTAAAAAACAACGAAGGCTCAGCCAGGTTAAAAGACCCTTGCTTAAGTCAGTCAGGAAGTAGCAGAGTCAGAATTCAAGTTCAGGGACCACCCCCACCTCCGCCACCCGCCCGCAAAACTTTTGCCCTGTAAGCATGACACTGTTCAGAAGACCATTCTATCACACTCAGTTCACAACCAAATGCTTCAGAAACTATAGAGTAAAAGTGTCATCAGTGATGACGTTTCTTCCAGGTTGTTAAAATAACACAGTCCAGGTATTCTGTTTCTATTGTAGGAATAATCTTTTTAAAGAATGAGGACAAACTTCTGCAACATATAAGAACATGCTATTAGGCCGAACCATATGAAAATGCTACTGTTTGACCATTTTTGACCCACAAAAAGTCATTTCGTGATTCAATCAAATATAAATTATAGTAATTCTTTACCGTACTGGTGTGTGAATTGGCAAACCAATGGAGTACAAAAGAGTACATTAATGAAACAGGCCCATGTGTATATGGAAATTTAGTTTACTAGAGTGGTATCTGAAACAAATAAAAAAAAAATGGACTGTTCTATAAGATAATTTTTATAACTGGCTGTTTCTTGGAAAAAACTAAAGTTAAACCCTTGCTTCACATTATACTCCCAAATGACCTGTAGACAGGTCAGAGTACTAACTGTGAAGAAGGGGAAAGGGCTGCTAATTGTATTTGGAGAAACTGTAGAAATATTTTTTAGAATCTTGGATATGAAAGTCCTTTGTATCAATGTAAACTATGATAAACAGAACATCCAGATTAAAAATCTCTCTGATGAAAGCCAGGATAAAGTAAAAAAGACAGCAGACAGAAAAATATTTGCCACATATAAAAGAGACAAAAGATTAACATCTGTAATGTATAATAAGAACCTTTATAAATCAAAAACAAAAAAGACAACAGAACAAGAAAGGATATAGGCAGACAATGCAGAGAATAAGATGATCATTAAGTATGTAAAAGGCACAGTGCTACTTTCATTTGCATTTTCCCAGTCTGCTGTAAGCCCTTTGGAAAACGTTAACCAGAATGCACCTTAACCCTGACAGGTGAGCTAGCATCAGAGCCATCTTACCTTTGACACGTAGTAACGGTTTACTCCAGAGACACGCCTATCTCTTTCCATCAAATACCACTGATATGAATAATGGGCAACCCTTTTTTCCTANCCTTTGGAAAACGTTAACCAGAATGCACCTTAACCCTGACAGGTGAGCTAGCATCAGAGCCATCTTACCTTTGACACGTAGTAACGGTTTACTCCAGAGACACGCCTATCTCTTTCCATCAAATACCACTGATATGAATAATGGGCAACCCTTTTTTCCTACAATGAAAGGAAATCATTATTGCAGTTTATAAAGGTGAGTGAGCCAATAGAGAGATATTAGAAGTTTAATTAATAAGTGACGTTCCAGAAAAATGGAATCATCACTCATATAAAAACCAAACTAAGAATCTTAAATAAAGTCGGACCACTAAACTTTAGAATTAAGACAGTAACTATGACTTCTTACACTTTCTGTTTTAACCAGCATCACTTTTTTTCTTTCCTCTTTTTTTTAAAAGTCATGACTACTTGTTCCTTTTGGGGACACTGAGATGAAAGAACAGCGGTAGGTCACAAGCGAAAGACAATCACAAAACCAGAAACCAAATACATTGATACTTTATGATTTCCCTGGTGGCTCAGACGGTAAAAGCATCTGCCTACGGGAGACCTGGGTTCGATCCCTGGGTTGGGAAGATCCCCTGGAGAAGGAAATGGCAACCTACTCCAGTATTCTTGCCTGGAAATCCCATGGACAGAGGAGCCTGCCAGGCTACAGTCCATGGGGTCGCAAGGAGTTGGACACGACCAAGCGACTTCACTTGACTTGACTTGACTTAAGAACTAGTTAAAGACGAAAATCACAATCCTAAAGTGAAAAACAGAAGCTTGAGCTAAATTCCTAAAGGCTTGCAAGAGAAAGTGGGGGATTAAAAAAAAAGTCAAGGTAAAAATCTAATTAAGGGGAATTCCCTGGCCTTTCAGTGATTAGGACTTGGCGCATTCACAGACAGTTGCCCGGGTTCAATCCCTGGTCGAGGAACTGAGATTTCATGAACAGCGCGTCAAGGCCAAAAAAAAAACAAAAACAAAAACAAAACGAGAGAAACTAATTAAATCAAGGCTAGGAAAAAGTGAAAAACGAGAAGCTACCAAGATATGGATGCGAGAAATTAAAATCAAAATCCAGCCAGAAAAGAGACTTGGGGTGGAGGCAAGACTAATTGTCGCCTCTCTCCTCTGCCTAGGTAGGGCTTTCCTGGTGGTTCAGACGGTAAAGAATCTGCCTGCAATGCAGGAGACCCAGGTTCGATCCCTAGGTCGGGAAGATCCCCTGGAGAAGGATATGATAATCCACTCCAGGATTATTGCCTGGAGAATTCTATGGACAGTGGAGCCTGGCGGGCTACAGTCCATGGGATTGCAGAGTCAGGATTGCATTAGTCAGACTGAGCGACTAATACTTTCTATGTTCTTTCTCCTCTGCCTAGGAGTTTGGACTTAACCTCTTTTAATCTCCTACCTTTCCAGCCCGCAGTCTCTACTCCACCCTCCCGCCCTGGCTTCACCCAGCAACCTTACTAAACCCTTACTAAAGTGGAATATGGTTCCGGACGGGTTTCGTTTCGCAAGTCTCCGCTTTTTGACTGGCGAGGACGGATCTCAGTATTACCATCTCGGAGACAGCCTCAGGGTCCTAAGGGCCTCCCGACGCCACCATCCATTACGTAAAGGCAGCGGGGGAACCAGCCGCCGGGCCGGAGAAGCCGCCTTACCTTGCCCCCGTTACTGAACCTGTGGATGCGCGCGGTGGCCATTCCTGGGATGAACAAGCACACGCCCATGACGGCGATCCCGGGGAGAACCTCGAACCACATCGCGACGCCGTTCCCGAGGGCAAACACTCCCTTCCAGGTCCCTTAAAGGTGACCCGGCTTCGATCTCTTCCGGGTAAGCTCCGCGGCTGCGCGCGAGCGGGGCAGGAGTCACGTAAGCCTCCAGAGGAAGCGACGGGGCGCGGCAGGGCTCAAGAGGGGCGCGCGCCCGCGCTCTCGCACACTCCCTGCTCCCGCAGTCCTCTTTCTGCAGCAGATTTTGCATCAACTCGCAGTCGCGCGCCCGACGTGCAGTAACGCCAGCCAGCCCCGCGCCAGCCAGCAGACCATCGCCGTTTCGGACCTCAAGACTCTTAAAAATGGCAGAGCAACTTTCCCCAGGAAAGACGACAGACCAGGTGTGCACCTTTCTTTTCAAAAAGCCTGGGCGAAAAGTGGCTGCAGGCCGCAGAAAGCGCCCAATCTGCAACCAAGAGTCCGGAGACAGCAGCAGCAGCAGTGACGAAGGGAACACTGTGGTTCGCCCGGAAAAGAAGCGAGTGGTCCACAATCCGATGATACAGAAGACCCGTGGTAAACAGAAGGTGGCATACGGCGACCTGAGTAGCGAGGAGGAGGAGGAGGAGAACAAATCCGAGAGTCTCGGCGTGGTCTATAAGTCCACTCGCTCGGCGAAACCCGTGGGGCCAGAAGATATGGGGGCGACTGCTGTTTACGAGCTAGACACAGAGAAGGAGCGTGACGCACAGGCCATCTTTGAGCGCAGCCAGAAGATCCAGGAGGAGCTGAGGGGCAAGGAAGATGACAAGATCTATCGGGGAATCAATAATTATCAAAAATACATGAAACCCAAGGATACGTCTATGGGCAATGCTTCCTCCGGAATGGTGAGGAAGGGCCCCATCCGAGCTCCCGAGCATCTGCGTGCCACCGTGCGCTGGGATTACCAGCCCGACATTTGTAAGGACTACAAGGAGACTGGCTTTTGCGGCTTCGGAGACAGCTGCAAATTCCTCCATGACCGTTCAGATTACAAGCACGGGTGGCAGATCGAACGCGAGCTTGATGAGGGTCGCTATGGTGTCTATGAGGATGAAAACTATGAAGTGGGAAGCGATGAGGAGGAAATACCATTCAAGTGTTTCATCTGTCGCCAGACCTTCAAAAACCCAGTTGTCACCAAGTGCAGGCATTATTTTTGCGAGAGCTGCGCGCTGCAGTATTTCCGCACCACCCCGCGCTGCTATGTCTGTGACCAGCAGACCAATGGCGTCTTCAATCCAGCGAAAGAATTGATTGCTAAACTGGAGAAGCACCGAGCTGCAGAAGGGGGTGGTGCTTCAGATTTCCCAGGAGACCCCGATGAGGATCCAGTTCCCATTACTTAAATTTTCCCATTATTCTCAAATCTCAAAATAAACGTTTTGTTGTTTTGGAAATTTTAACTCTCGTCCTTCCTTTCTAGGGAAAGTGAGTGCGAAGAAAATGTGGGTGGTGAAGTGGGGTCCTGGATAGATGGCTTGCAAAAGCATCAAGGTAGGTAAAATCTGGAGTTTTACCTGGCATAAATGCTGCCTGTGTGTAACAGTTATTTTTCATAACCCTTTTACATAAATTTGGGGGATGGGAGAAGTTCAACAAAAAAGCTAGAATTTGCTTGAAGTGACCAAAGCTGTGATAAAAAAACAAGAACTGAACCTATTTATTATATCACAATTATTGCAACCTGTGTATGGGGACTGCTCCTTGCTCTCCTTGAAGCATAGGTAACTCCTTCCATGGATGATTGAAATGGTCTGTGCTCTGGGGTTCAATATAGCCACTAGCTTCATGTGGCTATTGAACATTTGAAATGTAGCTGGTAGTGACCCTATCCAGTTCTGGACTGAACTTGTGAACCTGCAGAAGGCAAAAGCCTAACATTTTATAATCCAGTGTCTGAAACTGTGTTTTCATAGAGCTGATCATGCCCTATTAATCTATGTACCTGTTTTCCCAACTAGCCTGTGAATTCCTCAGTGACAAGGCCAGTGCTTGGCATATAATAAGCACTTAATAATAAACTCAAGAGAGGTCTGGAAAAGGAGATTGGGGCCAAAGCCTTGAACCCAAGCCGAGGAGCTTTGACAATATTCTGTAGGTAAAGAGATTTGGGGAGGGGAATACAATCAAACTTTTTTTTTAATGTAACTGTGGTTACAGGCTATCAGACTGCAGCAAGATGGAAGGCAGGGAGGCCAGTTAGGACAAATGACTCGTAAATTTTTGTTGATCTGACTAGAATTTGGGCTGATCCCAGGGAAAAGATGTAAGAATAAATTGTGGGTTAGAGTTTTTATATTCATATACATTAATCTATTTAAAGAGATTCTTTGAGGAGCCACCCTTGTCAGGCACTGTGCCTAGCATATGGGATATTAGCAAAGAAGATAGACATAGCCCCTGACCTCATGGAGCTGGACATCACACAGTGCAGGTTTGATGAGTACAAATACAAAAGTGCACTGGGCTGACCTCTCAGGATTAAGCCAATTCCAGCCCTTGAGAGAATTCAGAATCAAAGTCATTTCATACAATGTCATATATTCTTTAACAGAATGTATTAAGTACAGTGGGGAAACATGAGAAGCCTAGCGGGAAAAGGGCTTAAGAAAGTATGACACAGAAAACAGCATTTAAGGGATGAGACCAAAAAAAAAAAACAGGAGAACAGGAAAGAAAAAGTTGTCGAGGCAGTTGGGAAAAGAGAAACTTAGGTGGCACTAGTGGTAAAGAAACTGCCTGCCAATGCAGAAGATGTAAAATGACGTAGGTTCGATCCCTGAGTCAGGAAGATCCTCTGGAGGAGGGCATGGCAACCCACTCCTGTATTCTTGCCTGGAGATTCCCCCTTGGACAGAGGAGCCTGGGGGGTACAGTCCATAGCATCACAGACAGTCGGACACAAGTGAAACAACTTAACACACACACTGAGGTGGAAGGCAAAGGAAACTGTCCTAACAAGTGTTATGGAAAAAGACAGGACAATGAGTAGCAAAAATTGTGATATGCTCAAGGTATTTTTCATGTTTACAAAGTTTATGATTAAATTTTTTTAAAGAACTATTTTTATTACTCTAATTAAATGGTGCAACTTCATTTCATAGGTGAAAACAAAATAGTTCTTCTTACAAATTAGAAAAAAATTAAATACGGGGGTGGTTCCCTGGTGGCCTAGTGGTTAGGACTCTGGGCTTCCACTGCCATGGCCCAGGTTCAATTCATGGTCAGGGAGCTGAGATCCCGCAAGCCTTGCAGCATGGCCAAAAATAAATAAATAAATATGGGGGGATAAAGAGCATGCCAGCCGAGATGAGTTGCAGCTGGACCCTAAAGGCGCTAACCTAGTCTGAGAGTTCAGAGGAGGCTCCCCTAAGAGACGACCCTCAACTGGAGACCTGTAAATGGGGATTAGGAAGAGTATCCAAATCAGAGGGTCAGTAGATAGCAGGGACCTGAAGTGAGAGACTGACTTCAGCTAAGAACTCCAAGCAGTCCAGGATGCTGGAGGAAAAAGACAGGTGGCCAGGTAGTCGGGGCCAAGGAACAGCCACCTTGCTGTCATGTTAAGGAGTTGACTTTATCAGAAAGGCAAAGGGATGCCATCAAAAGGTTTTAAGAAAGAAAGTGAGCTGATCAGATTTGAATTTTAAAAAGATAATTCTTCAGTGTGGGGAATGGACTGTAGAATCTGGGCACAAGACAGATCAGTCTGGAGGCTGGTGCACTAGTCCACGTGATAGGGCAGACTGGACTAGACTGGGGACTGCAGACATTCATTTAATAAATAGTTGTGTTTTTGTTTTTTTTTTTTTACCATTCTAAAGCCTTTGTTAGCATCAGGTAGCTTATTTCATTATAACTTCTTAACTTCAAGACAGCCATTGAAATAACTTGCTGGAGGTTACCTAAGGCCCATAGGAGCAAAATCTCAGTCTGGGAGTGAGTAGATAAATACCGAAAGATTAATGTACCCCAATTAAAGGAGCAAAGCTACTTTGCAGTAGGTCTCCATACATATCTGTACACAGGTGTCTTGCAAATCTCAAATGCACAAGACCTCCTTTTATATAGTTTGATATTTATAATACATGAATATAACTGAGTTTCTCTGGTGGCATTTGTCAATGGAAGTTGAAGCATTTAAAAAGGTTTGTCATTATGTAATGATGGTGCCTAAAACCTCTATTTCTATGGTATTTTTGTGAATTGCTATGTTTTATTCACTTTTTAATTCTAATGGCATTCATTATAGAAAACTGTACAAGTAAGTTGAGAGTACTAAAATAAGCAAATGAAATACTTTTTCCAGTTTAGAATTTTCAAATCAGGACTGTCTCTTCCAAGCATTCAGGCATTTTTTTTCTTTTTAGGAAAGGGAGGGAGTAAAATTGATAGGAATAGTGTGAAGAAAAGCCATCTTTTCAATGTAGTCTTTACAAAAATGACATAAAACCTTCTCTATATTTGAGCATATAAACCTCATATAGGAGAATTCTAACCATTACAAAGTTAAATCTAAAACATTCAAGCATGACAGCATAAAAATATTCAAAAAACTTGATTTGGGTTACTATATAATTCCAAAAAGCTAGAGTTACATTTAAGTATAAACTTTCAGTAAATATGGCAACAGCAAACATCAAAAGCATATTTGCCAGCAGTTTCCCATACCTCTGTATAAAATAGTATTCCAAAGAAGCATGACTGGATAGCAGAATTACCCATTTTTCCTAAGACTTTCATCACCAGTATCACCCTACGCCCCACTATTGTTGGGTGAAGTGCAAGTTATCATGAGACGGTTTTTCCCTTTGAAAAAAGATAAGGAGAAACTAAGGAAGAAAATTTTAAAACATAGATTTAAGACTTATCTGTGGATGAGCCAAAACACCCCAATTTGTCTACATTTTAGTAAATGTCAGGCAAATTGAAGTAGTTTCTGTCCCAGTAGCTACCGGAATAAAGCCAGTCCTGGGCTCCGCTGTAGGGATTAGGGCCTTGATGGAACCACCTCACCTTCCAGTCCTCTGACTTGGACCTGTTCTTGCGTGCCACTCTTTGTTTCTCCTCGAGTCCCTTTCTTCTTCACTGGCTTGATCCATTTCCCCGTTCTCCATGGCTCTGATGTCAGGTCGCGGCCTGCAGTCTGTCTTAGGAAGCATGCTCTCCATCTCCTTGTCTACTTCATTCAAAACCTTTGCAATGCTAGTAAAATTATACATCTGGGCTGAATTCGGAGGCCGCAGGGCTATTTGCCACAGGAGAACGCTCCCAGGGATGACAAACACGCTCTGGAATTCTGGCACTGGCATTTCATCTGACTCCTCAGAAGCACTCACCTGTTTGCTGTTCTTCTCTTCAGTATTTTTATCATTTTTTTTGGTAAGCATCAAATGTGACCAGGTTAACACTGTATAAACATTCTGTCCACTTCCCGTAGAGAGCACAGAGCTTCTTTTTGCTTTTATCTTGAATGTAGCCTTCAACTGTGTGTAATTCTTTACTAAAAAGGCCGCATGGCTTAAAATTCAACACGCAATTTGTCCTGTCTTGTGGTTTGTGATCTCCACATTCCCATACTGCTCCATTCAGAGCTTTCCCACAATGATGTTGTGCACACAGCAGGTAGGATTTGTCCATGTATGTTTCATTGTGTTCAAGAAGCTCCAATGTCATAGTACCTTTGGGTTCTGCTTCTGTGCTTTTCCCCCAGAACTTCAGTTTGGGATAGATTGAGCCATGAAAGATGAAATCATTGTTTAATCCTTCAGCATGAAATGCACTAATGGGTGGGTGATGGCTGACCTGCTTGGAGATGAGTCTGAAACCAAGGTCATCTCGAACTAATTCGTTAAGTCTCTCCCAGAAGTGGGTTGAAAGGCTTTCCAGTGCATTCCCACTGAGAAGCAACAGCAGAGACAGCAAAGGCAGCTGCCCACTGCATCCTTTCCACAGGGTCTGCAAACGAACTGGCCTTGTGGATGAGGTATGCATGCTCCATAAATTCAGTGAGTCGCTGGAGGAAGCTCAAAGGCTCATTAAATATAACTGGCATGGTGATCTTGGAGAGTTCCATTCCGATACATTTTCTGAGGCTGCTCCAGATACTGAAGTCATTTCTGGAAAACATAGGGGAGAGCAGGCTTGTTCTGTGCTTTTTGATGCCTTTGGAGAACGCGTCTCCACCACCAGAGTCCTTGCCTTCCGACATTCTGTGCTTCCTCTTCCAAGGAGTGCGTGGTCAGTCACTTCCAGTCTGCTCAGGGACAGAACTCGCCCTCGCTAAAGATGCTCAGAGGCGGGGAGCCTTTGACCAGAGACTGCTCTAATTCGTGATGTTCAGTGGCTAGAGTTGACAGCGCCTCTGATAAATAAAACTTCGGTTTTTTTCTTGTTCCTGTTCCAATTTCAAACTCCTCCCCTGGGGCGGGGTCAGAGCTCTCCCTTGCGGCGCACTCCTCCTGCTGCTGCCCGCACCAATGCGCTCGGCCCGTCCTTCCGCCTTTTTTTCAGCCCAGCCGGGAGGCGCGATGCAGGGCGACGCCGCAAGGTCTCCCTAAGTCCCCTTCGCGCAGCCCGCCCCCGGCTCCGGAGAGGTCGACCACGGAGAAAGGCGCGGCCCAGGACCAACACCCGGGCTGCCCGCGGTCCACGCCGGCCCTTCGGCTGCACTGCCGCCCTCTGGGGCTCCCGCTGGCCTAATAAATAGTTTTTGAGCACCCACTATATGGCAGGCATTGAGTTATGCACTGGAAAGGAAAGTCACTCAGTCGAGTCTGACTTTTTTGCGGCTCCTGGACTGTAGCCTACCAGGCTCCTCCATCCACCGAATTTTTCAAGCAAGAGTACTGGCGTGGGTTGCTATTTCCCTCTCCAGAGGATCTTCCCAACCCGGGGATCGAACCCAGGTCTCCTGCATTGCAGGCAGCCGCTTTACCGTCTGAGCCACCAAGTCAGGTGCTATGCACTGGAGATACAGCAAAGCAAAGGTACTCGAATCCCCACACTCTAGAATTTACACGAGAGAGCGTAGCAGAATTGCACATGCATAATATATAATAAACGGAGCTAAGTGCTATAAAGAACACTGTAGCAAGGTAAGGGGATGAGAGAGCAGTGGGCAGCAGGGAGGGGCATGTTATTGTATATAGGGTGGTCAGGGAGGATCTCCTTCTGATAAGGTGACATTTGAGCAGAGACCTAAATGAAGCAGATAATCTGGGAGAACAGCATTCCAGACTGAGGACACTCAGTACAAAAGCCCTGAGGCAGGAAAGTGCCCAATTTGTCCTGAGAACAGTGAGGAGGAAATTTAATGATCTGTTTTGGAGAGTCCATACAGAATGAACTCAAGGAAGAGGAAAGAACTCTAAGATGAGATAAGAGAAGTAATGAGGGGTGAGGGCAGTGTGTACAGCTTTATGAGCCAT
>SJYV01051129.1:0-12922 GCA_006410875.1 Neotragus pygmaeus
CTGGCCCAAATGCAGGGTCTCAATAGACAATTGAACTAACAGTATATCTAATTGGCAGTTACTTGGCTCCAACCAATTGTTACATGATGGAAATTTGAGTCCAGTACTTCCACATGATCCAATTTAAGAAAATATGAACATCCAGATTTTTATATAAATTTTCCAATTTTAACACATTTTCAAACAAGTCAAATCTTGTAACTTTATGTGGAACCAAAAAATAAAACATCTTCTTGGTTGGCCACTGGAGGACTATAGCCCTTATCTTGTTTAATCATCACTTAGGTGTGTGATCCTAGATAAGACATCTAAATACTTTGTGCCCCAGTTTGCTTATTTTTGATATGTGGTAGACTGGGAACAGGCAAACTACTGTCTGTTTTGTGAATAAAGTTTTGTTGGAACACAGCCACATTCATTTGTTTGCATGTTGTCAATGGCCACCTGATGTGATGACAGGTTTGAGTAGTTGTGAAGGACATGCCAAATAAAGCCCAAAATATTTAATATCTAGCCCATTATGGAAAAAAATTCCTG
The DNA here is from genome assembly GCA_006410875.1 of Neotragus pygmaeus. Lineage (NCBI taxonomy): Eukaryota > Metazoa > Chordata > Mammalia > Artiodactyla > Bovidae > Neotragus > Neotragus pygmaeus. The sequence continues at coordinate 538 of SJYV01051129.1, forward strand.
ACCCCTGGTGTAGATCATTGGTTCTTGATGTATTAAAAATGTTGCTGTAAGAGAAAGTAGCAAGTTCTAAACAGGTACACACATGTGACTATTCCTCAAAAAAGTTATGAAAATTGTATATTGCATTATTGACTTCAGTCATTTGACCCTTCCTGTTTCCACACTCTTTACCACTTTTTGCTCCTTGCTCCTGGATTCAAGCATATGACTTGCTTTGGCTAATTGAATATTAGCATATATGACACAGAGGCTCAAAATAGGCACATTAGTTGGTGCGCACACTTTTCTATCATTATTACCAGGAGGACTGCCAGAGCTGGACTTTTAAAACAAATTTTTTAGGCAAAATTTTTTTTTTCTGTAAAGAGACAGATAATAAGCATTTGGGGTTTTACAGACTATAACATTCTGTGGCAACTACCTCACACTACTTTTGTAGTGAAAAAGCAACTATATACAGTATGTAAACAAATGGGCAGGTCTGTGAGCCAATAAAATTTTAGTTATAAAAACAGGTGGTAGGCAGCATTTAGCCTATTAACCTCTATACTGGAGGAAAAGACACATGTGGAGCATCGTTGAATCACCCTGTCTACCCCAGCTGAGGCAGCTAACCACAGATGTGTAAGCAAATCCAGACAAGATAAGCAGAATGGCTGGTGCAATCTCAGATACATGAACAATACAGTACTTATTGTTTGCCAGTGGAATCTTGAGGTTGCTTGCTGGACAGCAAAAACTGATTATGAAAACAAGTCCTTCTAAAACTGAGTTTCCCTGAAGAGTTTAAGATTTACCTTTCTATGTAAAGCTTTGTTCACCTTCTTGTCTTGCTCTTATTCCCCTTAGAATTGAGGATTATCAGAAAGAGGGGTTGAAACTGAGCAGGACCCCGTAGGGCCTTCCCAGGTACACAAGCCCTTTTGTGTTCCCCATTTCTTGCTTAAAAAAACAAATTAGTCTTCTAGGCTTTTTGAAAGTGCCAAAGAGCACACTCAAGTGTTACCAATTAGAGAGGTGATTAATGCAGAAACAAAGGAAAAGCAGTTAAGCAAGAAAAGTAAGGTAGCTTAAATTTGGTAATAAACAAAATGACNAAAAACAAATTAGTCTTCTAGGCTTTTTGAAAGTGCCAAAGAGCACACTCAAGTGTTACCAATTAGAGAGGTGATTAATGCAGAAACAAAGGAAAAGCAGTTAAGCAAGAAAAGTAAGGTAGCTTAAATTTGGTAATAAACAAAATGACAGGACTTATAGTTCCTCCTGAAAGGACACACATGACAATCTAATGTATATATTTGAGTTGTTCTGTGGGAAGTAAAGAACCCCACCCAGGTAGAGGATGGTGACTATATACTGAGCATAAGCATGTAGATCCCAGACTGATTGAAACCAGAAAGTTAACTAAGATTCCTGAAATATCACTTTGAATACCAATCAGTCAGGAAATGGGCCACAAGCTGATCATGTACCCTGCAACCCTCACCTCTAATGTTGTCTTTAAAAACCTTTCATTTGAAGCCATCAGGGAGTCCAGGTTGAGTATCAGCTGCCCATTCTCCATGCCCTGCAATAAATGCTGTATTTCCCTTCACCACAACCAAGTATCAATAGACTGGCTTTGCTGAGTATCAGGTGAGTGAANCCTCTAATGTTGTCTTTAAAAACCTTTCATTTGAAGCCATCAGGGAGTCCAGGTTGAGTATCAGCTGCCCATTCTCCATGCCCTGCAATAAATGCTGTATTTCCCTTCACCACAACCAAGTATCAATAGACTGGCTTTGCTGAGTATCAGGTGAGTGAACCTGAGTTTAGTTTGGTAACAATTATATTAAATAGTCGTCCAAAGGAGAAATTCCTGTGTAAGGAATTGACAAAACTCAGACATACATGTACACACACATACAGAGGAACTAAATAGTATTTACAGATATCATATGTCTACACTAATGAGATTAATTAAAACTTAGATTGCTTACTATTCTGGATGAAGCACTATGCTAAGGTCTATACATAATTACTAATTCTCAAAACTGCCTTGTAATATAGATTTTAAAAATAATCTGCATTTTCACATGAGGAAATTGACGCTTATCAAGTAAATCTTGGCCGAGGTTGTAGATACATTAAGTATCAGAGCAAAATCTACCTCCAGATTTCTTAAATTCCAAATGACTGGATACACTATGGGTATCTGAAAAATCAGATACTATTTCTCAGTTCAACGTTAATCTCTGTATTTTCTTCCAGTATATTATTTTTAAAATATCTTTTAACTAGATAAAATTTTTGTAAACATCTTGATGGGGAAAATCTTATTAAGACAAAATGTTNTACACTATGGGTATCTGAAAAATCAGATACTATTTCTCAGTTCAACGTTAATCTCTGTATTTTCTTCCAGTATATTATTTTTAAAATATCTTTTAACTAGATAAAATTTTTGTAAACATCTTGATGGGGAAAATCTTATTAAGACAAAATGTTCATTAAAACATTTTCTACCTTCCAGGATGAATCTTAGGCATAATTGAAAACTGAATAGATTTTCATTGAGTCCAGAATCCTGTCATCAATTGAGCTTTAGATAAATCTGTGCCAAAATCTGATTTTTAACTTCTACTGTACAATGGTAGGTCAGTTTCAATTCACATAGTTCAGTATACTTTCTCTGTTGTGTTTTAAAAATATATGGTAATGATGCTATTTATATATCCAAAACTTGTATACTTATATTCTTCCAATGAAAAGGAGTACGTCAAGGCTGTATATTGTCACCCTGCTTATTTAACTTCTATGCAGAGTACATCATGAGAAATGCTGGGCTGGAAGAAGCACAAGCTGGAATCAAGATTGCCAGGAGAAATATCAATAACCTCAGATATGCAGATGAAACCACCCTTATGGCAGAAAGTGAAGAGGAACTAAAAAGCCTCTTGATGAAAGTGAAAGAGGAGAGTGAAAAAGTTGGCTTAAAGCTCAACATTCAGAAAATGAAGATCATGGCATCCGGTCCCATCACTTCATGGGAATTAGATGGGGAAACAGTGGAAACAGTGTCAGACTTTATTTTTTTGGGCTCCAAAACCACTGCAGATGCTGTCTCTTATACACATCTAGATGTGTAGAAGAGACATACTCCAGACCAACCTGACAGATTCTTCTCTTCATTCTTCCCCATAGTTAAAGCGTGGAGGGAGAAGAGGTTGACTCTCCAACAGACAACAAGGCTACAAGTTCCAACCAGGTTCAGGAAAACATGGTACCTCACCCATGAACCTCCAAATACCCAAAGTGTAGCAGTGCTCAGTGGCACCGATCAGAGAACTGGGAACAGAATAAAACAAAGATTTCTTAAAAAGAACATATTTTTATAAGGAGAGAGCAAATCAAATAAAGTTCTAAACCTCTTTTAAAGCAGTACCCCAATTTTTTAATGATGACAACAACAGTGAGATCTCCAAAGTCACAGATAACTAAACACATGCTACTCAAAGGAGAAATTAGCAGAAAACACAGTTCATATTTAGAAAGTAAAAGGTACTGAGGAATTTGGCAGGAGGAAAGAGTGGGATTCATTAACTGCCTGCACACAAAAGGGCCTCTCTACTAAATCAAATGACCTTAAACCTATGGCAGGAAAAGAATCTAAGAGGATGAGATTTAGAGGAAGACAAATGGGTTTTTAATTGTTTCAAAGACAAACTTACGAGTGGAAATCCAGGGAGTCTGTGGAGGGGGGTATGTGTGAGAGAGAGAGAGAGGTTTTCTTGGTGACAAAAAATAGAAACCAGTGGCACAAGGCCGCTGTGTTGGCACAGTGAGAGGAAGTCCCATCACATCTCCTAATAAGCAGCACCGTGAGCCTTCCTATTAGTCCCGGGCAAAGGATTTTCCAGATATGTCTACATCCAAACCACAGAAAAGGAGCCAGGGCACAGAAAGGCAGTCTGCTCCGAGGCAAACTGACATTTTTCATGCTTAAATTACTAATTCCCTCCTCCTCCATCCCCACCCCCACTTTGAAACACTGAATTGTTCAAACAGTGGGCACGATGGAAAAACGGGCACGTAGAGACGTAGATCTGTCCCCAGAGGGCACAGCCCACCTGCCTTCGCAGCCTTCCTGGGAGCCGCTGCCCACCTCCACCCAGCTGGGCCCTGCCACCACCACCCCCTGCCCTCGTTCCTCTTCTGAGGTGGGTCCCCAGCACACTCTGCCAGGCCACCTCGTCTTGGGTTGACCTGAAATACCCTCTGTTGACACAGCCTCCCTAATCCTGGTCCATAAGCCTGTCTCAGGTCTGCCAGGCACAGCCAGGTGTTCCCTCAGCCCCCAGCGCCCCTGACACACCCAGCCAAGAGTGTGAGGCCATTTTGAACTGCTGCTGCTGCTAAGTCCAAAGACCGCAGCCCACCAGGCTCCACCATCCCTGGGATTCTCCAGGAAAGAATAATGGAGTGGGTTGCCATTTCCTTCTCCAATGCATGAAAGTGAAAAGTGAAAGTGNGAAGCGACTTAGCAGCAGCAGCAGACCCCACCTAGTGGTGGTGGGGATGGAGTATGTAAAAGGAAAAAGTGACTATGCAAGGAGCTGCGGATACGTTTGTTTCCTCGGACAAATCATTGCCCTTTCAGGGCTGGCTCTCCCAGGGACCTGACCCTTCCTGGGGAGGCTGCTGAGAAGGATACCTCGGATCACCATTTTATCTGCCCAGATTGCCAGGACCTCCCGGGGATGAGGCTGCACAGAGCCCCGCGCCGTGCAGGAAGCCGGGGCAGCTTCGTCAGACACAAGTTCCCTCCCAATTACGGCAGAGGCATCGCGCACAGAGCCCATCCTCGTCCAGAGGGGTACGAGCAGAGGCAGTGGGGTTGCAGCAATCAAGATCAGAAGACTCTGACCCGATGCGGGGGTGCGGACCAGATGCGGCCGGCTACCTGAACAGATCCTCGTCCAGCGGCTCGAGGTTGAGCACGCTGGTGACCAGGACGCTGCGGAGGTCCCTGGGTGGATCGCCGCCGCCCTGTTCGTCTTCCGGGTCCTGAGGGGACGACATGTAGTTCACCAGCTGCCGGCACGGGCCGCTGCGCTGGAGGGACACACGCTGACACCTGAACAGAACGCGCAGCCTCTAGAAGACTCTTATGGAACCGGAAATCTCCCTCAAGCCCTAAGAAAGAGGGAAAGCCTGCATCCTCTTTATGATTGGTCGATGCTCCTGTCAGTCTTCGGATGGGCGAGTCCATCTGCTCTCTAGCAATTGAGGAAAATGAGTGCCAGTCCGGCGAACCCATGCGTGATTGGATATGACGGTGAGGGGGCGGAGCCTCGAGACGGTAATAAGGGCTCAGTGTCATTTTCCCCACTTGTCAGAGAGCAAACCCATCTAACCCACGATAACCGTCTCAGGCCGAGGGCTTCTTCTGAGCTCCGTAACAAGGCACCCAATAGAGGCCCGCTTTTAAGGCCTCCGGGGGGCCAACAGCCTGTAGACCCTCCTAGGTGACCTCTGATCCCCGGCGTTGATCTTAGTGCAGCCCCTGGGTGGGCCGAGGGGGAGGCCATGGAGCTCGGGAGCNTGTTTGCAGTGGCTCAATACAAGTTTGCGGAGTCCTAACTTGGCTAGGACTCCGTTTTCCAGATTTCACTTACCTGTTTGCTTCCAGTGGGATAGGTGAGATTTGGCCGTGGAAGTGAGGCAGCAGCTCTTTTGTGACTCACCTGTTGTTTGCCAGCTCCCCACCTCAGGGACTTCCCTTGGGGCTCAGCTGGTAAAGAATCTGCCTGCAGTGCAGGAGACCTGGGTTCGATCCCTTGGTTGGGAACATCCCCTGGAGAAGGGAAAGGCTACCCATTCCAGCATTCTGGCCTGGAGAACTCCGTGGACTATATAGTCTGTGGGGTCGCAAAGAGTCGGGTGTAAGGGAGTAGCTAGAACTGCAACTGCTTCAGGTTCCCTTGGATCTTCTTTCATTTTCTCCAACTCGTTGGCCTGCTTCGTGTGTTTAGTTCCATGGTGAAGGGCCCCAGGAATACACAGCAACCCAAGTCAGAGGCAACCAGAACCGACACAGGTTCTTCCATCTCTGAGGGGCTCTGGCTGGTGCTTGTGGACTCTGCCCCGCAGTAGATCCGTCTTGCCTTCACCAACAGATAGACAGACATGCCAGTACACATATCAGTCAAGATTCACTCAGCGAGCTGAACCACAGGCTGTACATTTATGCATAATACACATATGTATATGTATGTGTGTGTGTATATATGTGTGGGTATATATCTATTATTGAAGCTGAAGCTCCAGTATTTTGGCCACCTGATGCAAACAGCCAACACATTGGAAAAGACCCTGATGCTGGGAAAGATTGAAGACAGAAGAGGGTGACAGAGGCTGAGATGGTTGGATGGCATCATCAATTCAATGGACATGAACTTGGGCAAACTCTGGGAGGTGGTGAGGGACAGGGAGGCCTGGCATACTGCTGTCCATGGGACTGCAGAGAGTCGGATACAGCTTGGCGACTGAACAGCAGCAATACGTATGTGTGTATGTGTGTACATGTGTATGGCTCTGCTTCTCTGATGGAATCGTGGCTGACACACCATCTCTCTATGTCACGCTAGTATTGAGGCTTGAGTTGATGGACTTTGATTTGGTATTGTTTTTGTTGAAATACATTCTTCATTTTGGGTAATCTGTGTTAGCAAAAAGTGCTCTTGTAGTGGATTTCCAGCACTTCCCACGAGGGATTACTTTGAAAGAGCTGCAGTTGTGAAATCTGGGAATCTTTCCAAGGCTCTTTTATTAACCTCTCCTTCATCCTCTTCTCCACTGGTGTCCCTCTATTGACCAACCTATTTTCTGTCTACAAAGAGGAGATGATGCTTAATAGAGTGGCCGTGGGAACATCTTTCTTTATTCTGTGATTTATACATGTCATTCTACAGAAGAAAATTCAGAAGGAAATCTTTCAGCGATGGTCAGTCCTGAGAACTCAGTCTAAAATTTGAATATCAAACTGTGTTTAGTCTTGTATGTGGAAAGTTGCCTCAATTTTCTCCTGACTTCTTTTTCACTTTGATCTGATATTCAGCCCGTAGGACGCAGTGGGACGCAGGATTCCAGACTCGATGGCCTGTCAACTTGTTTGTTACATCGTCACTCAGAAGAGGGGGCATTTGGAATTTCATTGATAAGATTGGCTTATATGGGAAACCAACACAGAATGATCCAGGTTTCTCGTCCAGATCGAGTTTGGCTCAGTGGTGCTGACGGTAGCAAAAATTGCTTGTGATTGCAAGAGCGATTACCTTCTGCCGCAGGGAGCGGGTCTGCTCTTTCTCGTCAGCTGACATGGAGCTCTGCCATTAGCGTCATGGAAGTCATCCTGGGGTTTCCAAGCATTTCTAGGCCAGACGTGAAGCCACACTGAGCTTGGATCGATCTGGCACTTCGCGAAAAGCCAAGCCAACGTCTAAGAATTTAAAACGAAGGATCATAGCAGCTCACATTTACAGAGTGCTGATTCAGGCTTGATGCCAGTGCTTTATGGGCATTTTCTCATTAGAGCAACCCTCTGAGGATGTTATTATCCCCATGTTACAATGGAGAGCACTGAGGACCCAAGGGGTTAAATAACTTGTCTGAAAGTCACATGGCTAAGAGCTTGAAGAGCTAGGATTTGAACTCAGAATGTGGGGTGCAAAGGCATGTGTCTCATCACCATGCTACCCTGGAAACTGGAGGGGAGTCCAGTGGGAGAGGATGAGATAATCCACATCACTGATTTACTGTGTGAGATAGAGGCATGCTCTGCTCCATTCTCCATCCCCTGTTGCAGTCAGAGAATAGACCAGAGAACTGGAAGTTCATGCGTATCACCCTCGGGCTGATCAGCCCCCAAAGGCAAGGCAAAAAAAATCAAAGTTAGACTCAGCAGATGAGCAGTCACCACGAGGACGCCTCCGGCAGCCTCTGCCTCTCCTGGCTGTGGCCCCATTCTCTGCTGGGATGACAGATGAGAGAAACGGTCATGCTTCTGCGAGGTTGTACTGAACAAATGGGAAGCTGCACAGACCAGTTTTCTTAGATTATTAAATTAGGACGAAACTGAGGGGTAAGAATAAGGCAGGATGAACAGATTCTACCTCTTTTGGCAAGATAAGCCAACGAAAAATCTGGTCCACATGATTCTAGTCAAATATGTGAAGTGCCTCGTTACCCGGAGAGCACGTTTTATGTGCCATGTTAAGCTGTCAGGACTTGTTCCACTGAGTGGTATGTGGAGAGGAAAGCCAGTCCCATGCGCTGCTCCGGGGGCCTGCAGACCCGCTTGGACTGAGCCTGCTGTTCAGCACGCCCCTGCTGGTTCTCGTTAACATTCTCATGGCCTTGTCATTGATAACGAAATAAAATCAATATGAAGACTCTCACTTGACTTATAATTTGCAGCTTTCAGCATTGCCTTAGTCTTTCAGATCTTTAAGCACTAATGAGATACACTGAAAATGGGATTCCAGTTCCAAATTGCCTACAATTTGGTGAGTGCGGATGCACCAGGTATTGTATTTCAGTCCCCTATTGCTTCTTTCCTTTGAAAAAGTATCCATTCATTCCTTAGATATAGATTAAGTGTCTCTCTATGCTAGGTGTTGGGGACAGTGGGCTAAATCCCACACAGTCCTTCACAAAAGGGGAACAGAGTTTGGCACAGGAGATTGGTGACTGAGAATGAGCCACGATCAATCTAACGACTTGTGTGTACACGGAGCTCTGGGGGAAGATGACAGCTCTGTCTAGGGGAGAGGATTTCAGGGGAGTGTGTTGAGGAGGAAGGAGATGACGGAGCTGAGTTTTGAAGCATACACAGGACAAGCGCTTGAGAAGCTATGGAAGCTTGAGTGACTTTTTGAGTAGCGTGAGTGGCAAAGGGCATGACTGAAGGTATTGCCAGAACCACGTGGAAAAGCAGGTGGGAAAGTAGCCAGCTTTTCATAATGTGGGAGTGAGAACCACTGAANGCCCCAATGCCTTCCGGATCAGCCAGGTTCTATGCGAGTTGTGATGGGCCTCGGGGGATTCCTTCACAGTGGGGGCCGGCTCCTACGTCCTTGTCTGGAGCCTGAGGATTCCTCTCAATTGCTGACGTGGATGGTGGGGTTCCTCTGGAGGCTCACCAGGGAAGTCAGGTGACTTCACGAGTGGAGACATGCTCATCCCATTTCCTCCTGAGCTGTAGCCGCAGGGTCAGGATTCCCGTGAGGTGACACAGAGATCTCTGTCTTTCCCTGAAGGCTTTCCCACAGGGTTGAAACACGTGCCACCGTGGAGGGAGCCAATCCTTGGGGTTACAGTCGAGGTGGTGCAGGGCAACCAGGTTCCTCTCGAGTGGACAGAGACATTAGGGGGTGTCTTGGAACGGTCGCACGACCCCCTGGAGTTCCTCTTGACACACCTGTGGAGAGCACCTCCCCTTGAGATGCGACGTGACCATCGGGAATCATTCCCCGATGAAGCAGGGAAAGAAACCCACATCTCGAGAGGAGCAGGGGGACATGGGGCTCCTCTTGAGTTGTGGCGGTACCCTAGGTGTTCCTCTCGAGTAGAGAAGTGTATGTCGGGATATTCTGGAGTCACTGCAAGGGTTGGAAGGAACCTGTCATGGTTCATGAGGGATGGGGTGACTTCCCACAAGATGCCACAGAGGACAAGGGCCTCATCTCGCCTGGAGGGGAGATCCTCCTGGTTTTTCTCGAGTTGTGGCAGGTTCCTCTCGAGTTGTAATGGGGACCCCAGGGACCCGCCCCATTGCTCTCTGGAAAGGCCAGGCTCCATGTGACTTGCGAGGGGACTCCAGTGATTCCTTCGCATTTGGGACCGGCTCCTTGGTCTTCATCCGGATCCTGAGGATTCCTCTCCACTGCTGACGTTGATCGTGGTGTTCCTCTGGAAGCTTTCCAGGGGAGTCAGGTCTTGTCTCGAGTGGAGACCTTCACGTTTGCTTTCCTCCTGAGCTGTAGCCTCAGGGTCAGGCCTCCCGTCGAGGTAACACAGGGGTCTGGGGCTTTCCCTTGAGGTTTTCCCACAGGGGTGGAACACTTGCCACCGTGGTGGAAGTCAATTCTCGGGGTGACAGTTGAAGTCGCGCATGACCACCAGGTTCCTCTGCAGTGGACAGAGACTTCTAGCGGTCTCTTGAAACAGGTGGCATGACCCCAGGAGTTCCTCTCGATACTCCTGTGGAGAGCGCTGCCTCTTGAGATGTGACAGCACAGTCAGGAATCTTTCCCTGAAGAAGCAGGGAGAGGAACCCTCACCTCGAGCGGAGAAGTGGGATACAGGGCTCCTCTTGAGTTGTGGCAGTACCCTCGGTGCTCCTCTCAAGTAGAGAAGTGTATGTCAGGATATTCTGGAGTCTCTGCAAGAGTGTGAAGGAACCCCTCAGGTTCATGAGGGATGGGGTGACTTCTCGTGAGATGCCATAGTGGTCAAGAGCCTCATCTCGCCTGGAGGGGAGATCCTCCTGGTTTTTCTCGAGTTGTGGCAGGTTCCTCTCGAGTTGTAATGGGGACCCCAGGGACCCGCCCCATTGCTCTCTGGAAAGGCCAGGCTCCATGTGACTTGCGAGGGGACTCCAGTGATTCCTTCGCATTTGGGACCGGCTCCTTGGTCTTCATCCGGATCCTGAGGATTCCTCTCCACTGCTGACGTTGATCGTGGTGTTCCTCTGGAGGCTTTCCAGGGGAGTCAGGTCTTGTCTCGAGTGGAGACCTTCACGTTTGCTTTCCTCCTGAGCTGTAGCCTCAGGGTCAGGCCTCCCGTCGAGGTAACACAGGGGTCTGGGGCTTTCCCTTGAGGTTTTCCCACAGGGGTGGAACACTTGCCACCGTGGTGGAAGTCAATTCTCGGGGTGACAGTTGAAGTCGCGCATGACCACCAGGTTCCTCTGCAGTGGACAGAGACTTCTAGCGGTCTCTTGAAACAGGTGGCATGACCCCAGGAGTTCCTCTCGATACTCCTGTGGAGAGCGCTGCCTCTTGAGATGTGACAGCACAGTCAGGAATCTTTCCCTGAAGAAGCAGGGAGAGGAACCCTCACCTCGAGCGGAGAAGTGGGATACAGGGCTCCTCTTGAGTTGTGGCAGTACCCTCGGTGCTCCTCTCGAGTAGAGAAGTGTATGTCAGGATATTCTGGAGTCTCTGCAAGAGTGTGAAGGAACCCCTCAGGTTCATGAGGGATGGGGTGACTTCTCGTGAGATGCCATAGTGGTCAAGAGCCTCATCTCGCCTGGAGGGGAGATCCTCCTGGTTTTTCTCGAGTTTGGGCAGGTTCTGCTCGAGTTACCCCGGGGACCCCAGAGACACGCCCCTGTGCCCTCTGGAAAGTCCAGGCTACACGGGATTTGCCAGGGGCTTCTGGGAATTCCTTTGCAGTGGAGACCAGCTACTAAGTCCTCGTCTGGAGACTGAGGATTCCTCTCCACTGCTGACTTGGATCGTGGGGTTCCTCTGGAGGCTCCCCAGGGGAGTCAGGTTTTGTCTCGAGTGGAGATGGGTACGTCTGCTTTCCTCCCAAGCAGTAGCCCCAGGTCATGCTTCCCATTGAGGTGACACAGGGNCCTCTGGAGGCTCCCCAGGGGAGTCAGGTTTTGTCTCGAGTGGAGATGGGTACGTCTGCTTTCCTCCCAAGCAGTAGCCCCAGGTCATGCTTCCCATTGAGGTGACACAGGGGTCTGGGGCTTTCCCTCGAGGCTTTGCCATAGGGTTGAAACACGTGCCACCGTGGTGGGAGCCAATCCTTGGGGTGACAGTCGAGGTGCTGCAGGGCCACCAGGTTCCTCTGGAGTGGACAGAGACATCTGGGGGTCTCTGGGAATGGTAGCACCACCCACGGAGTTAATCTCGACACACCTGTGGAGTACACATCCTTTTGAGATGGGACGGGACAATAGGGAATCATTCCCGGACGAGGCAGGGAAAGGAACCCTCACCTCGATCAGAGCAGGGGGACACTGGGATCCTCCTGACTTGTGGCAGGGCCCTCAGTGTTCCTTTCGAGTAGGGAAGTGTATATCAGGATATCCTTGAGTCACTGCAAGAGTGTGAAGGAACCCGTCGAGGTTCATGAGGGATGGGGTGACTTCCCGCCAGATGCCACAGAGGAAAATGGCCTCATCTCGCCTGGAGGGGAGATGCTCCTGGTTTTTCTCCAGTTGAGACAGGTTCCTCTCGAGTTATGACTGGGACACCAGGGACCCCCCCTTGAGCCCTCAGGAAAGGCCAGGCTCGACACGAGTTGCCAGGGGCCTCCAGGGATTCCTTTGCAGCTGGGGCTGGCTCCTAAATCTTCGTCTGGAGCCTGAGGATTCCTCTCCACTGCT
>SJYV01051138.1:0-34264 GCA_006410875.1 Neotragus pygmaeus
ATATTATTCATTGAGTAATATTTCACATATTTGAGTAATTTTCACATATTTATTACATTTATTACCTTCAATTATGGCTGTACATTTTAAGAACTGTTTGTTATTGCTATTCTACTTGTTAAATAATTCTGCATACTATATTGTCTCTATGGTTTTGGCATTGGTGCTTGGCTATTTGAATTCTGACAGTTCTGTCTCCCAGAGCAATATGCTTGTTTTTCATGTTCATGGTACCCCAGTCCAATCCGTGAAATAATTGTTCCAATGGCAGTGCTCAGAGGTGAGCACAGAAAACTTGTTCTGAAGACAAAGTACAGATGTAAATGAAAATGTCAGTCTGTGAGTCAAGTGTGTTAGTCGAAATATTTAACAAAAAATACGGCATGGGCTGCTAACCATTAGAATGGAGGCCCATCCGAAACAACCAGTATGTCTGCATGTTTTGTGCTCTGACTGTGCACCACTTAACATCATTGTATGATCCCCACTGAGAGCAACAGAAACCAAATTAATAAGAAAAACAGTCACAGCCTTAATGAGCATCATCTAATACGAAGGAATAAGTATGCATGTTTTATAGCTCTGATAAACATAATTTGGACTAGAAATTTTCTTTTGACTATACTAAAAGGTTTAATTTGGTCAATTTTGATAACACTGAAAGATTTTAGTTGACATCATTGCTTCTTTTTTAATAGTGGCTAGCATTCAGAAGCTTCCTGCAGCCTCTGTTCTAACAGACATCAACTTCCCAATGAAAGGACGGAAGGGGATGGTTGACTGGGCAAGAAACTCAGAAGACAGAGTGGTCATTCCTAAAAGCATCTTCACTCCTGTGTCATCAAAAGGTAAATATGTGAAGTGATTTAGGCCTTGAGCAGAAAATATATGAGTTTGATACTACACTAGCAATTTAGTCTGTAATCATGACCTTAAAGTCATTTTGTTACTACAGAAAACTCAATTTGGTGTCGCCTAAATCTTAATTTACTTGAGTAAAAGCTCTATTAAAAAGTTAAAAAAAAAAAAGTGCAAATTATAGACCTGCTGATGACACGGTCAGATTTTCAGCGTTGACAGTCTCATCCCAGTGTAAAGCATGTGACACAGTATTTTAAGTTTAGGTATTGAAATAGGTTGTGTTTTCTAGTCTGTGAAAAATAAATTATTTCTGCCTCACTTAAAAAATTGATATATGAAAACAAATTATGAAAAGAATTGAGTTTTAAGAACATCTTAGGTAGCCTCTTAAACTGACTGACCCTTTTCAGTAATGACTCTGTGGTCTCAATTCTTACCTTGGAGGTCTGACATTTTAACTGAGAGCTCCAAAGAGCATAGGCTGTCTCCCCACATCACCTGGAATTTAAGCTCTTTTGCTATAACTACAGCCACTTCTTGTCTCAGCTTGAAGGAAGGTTCCTTCATGACACAAAACCCACTGAAAACATATCTTCTGGGGTCATGATTAACACATAGAGTGTGTGGGCTCGATTGCCTGGCACGGTTCAGAAGGCATTTCGTTTTTTTTTTTTTACTTTATAATATTATATTGGTTTTGCCATACATCGGCATAAATCCGCCACGGGTGTACACATGTTCCCAATCCTGAATCCCCCTCCCACCTCCCTCCCCATACCATCCCTCTGGGTCATCCCAGGGCACCAGCCCCAAGCATCCTGTATTCTTCATCGAACCTAGACTGGAGATTCATTTCTTATATGATATTATACATGTTTCAATGCCATTCCTGGCTTTGCATCGGTAAATACTGGCATCCCCTTGTAATTAGGAGATTAAAAGTTTTATAGGACATAGTATTTTTCTTGCTGTTTTGCTAATATGTTTAAATTTTATTCTTTCTAGAATTAGATGAATCATCTGTCTTTGTTCTTGGAGCAGTCCTGTACAAAAACTTAGATCTAATTTTGCCCACTCTGAGGTAAGCTACCAAGTAATAAGCTGTTGTAATCTCTGTAAATTATTCCAAAAATGTGATTATAGCTCATTCTATGAAAATAGTCAAACAAGCTTTGGTAATACAAAGGGCTCTTCTTAAATGAAATAGAAAATACCAATTTAATGAACAGCTTATTAGCATATCATGGCATTGCAAAATAAGTAGGAAAGACAATTTTGGTTCCTGATTATAGCCCTCTAATTCTGACTTGCCTTGACTGCGGGAACAAAAGTAAGAAAAAGAAAACCTTAAGGCTCTATACTAGAATGGATCATTTTAAAATTAATCTGTCTTCTTGCTTTATTTGTACTTAATGTTACTGTTCACCAGCATGACATGAAATTAAAGCAGTGTCATGATAGCTGAGAACACACGTTTTGTTCATTGTCACAAGATCTCAATTTGCTTCTAAATAAATATCCAATTACAGTTACATTAAGAAAAAATGCTGTTGTTCAATTAGAGGAGTAATTTTGGAAGAAATACATTGATTTCTCTCCTCCCAGACATTAGAAAGAAACAATTGCAAATAGTGATTCTACCAACATTAATTTATTTGGTCTTCTGTCTTAACTGGTTTACCAGATCGGTAAAGAATCTGCCTGCAATGCAGGAGACCCCGGTTTGATTCCTGGGTCTGGAAGATCCGATGGGGAAGGGATAGGCTAACCACTCCTGTACTGGGCTGCTCTTGTGGTTCAGCTGATAAAGAATCCGCCTGCAATGCGGGAGACCTGGGTTCGATCCCTGGGTTGGGAAGATCCCCTGGAAAAGGGAAAGGCTACCCACTCCAGTATTCTGGCCTAGAGAATCCCATGGACTGTATAGTCCATAGAGTAGCAAAGAGTCAGACACAACTGAACAAATTTCACTTTCACTTCACTTTCACAGAAAAAAAAAAGAAACAAAAACATGGGCTCCCCAGGCGGTGCATTGGTAAAGAATTTGCCTGCTATGTAGAAGATGCAAGAGACACGGGCTCAGTCCCTGGGTCAGGAAGATCCCCTGGAGGAGGGTACGGCAACCCACTCCAGTACTCTCGCCTGGAGAATCCCCATGGACAGAGGAGCCTGGCGGGCTACAGTCCATAGGGTCGCAGAGTCTCATAGGACTGAACTACTGAGCACTCTGCACATAGAAAGCAAGGTGTCCATCTGTCCTCACTCTTGAAGACCTGTTTCCTCCACCAGAGCTCGCAGTGCAGAACTGAGACAAAACTGTGTTTTAGTTAAATACAGCCCCAGGGCTGTGAGCACTTCCTCACTCCCTTGTGAGTAAAGCGCTAAGTTTTTCGAGGGGAGAGACTGCAAATTGACATGTACGTTATACCAGGGGTATAACAAATGGGCTAATAAATAAAAAGAATTAGAGTTCAGTCCAGTAGGAAAAGACCTCTCAAGAAAGAAACAACAGTTGCAGTGGCTGTTCAAGATTATTTGAAGAAAATCTATGTGGAGCAAATTGATAGAGTTGGTGTGTCATCCAAGGGGAGGTTTCAACCACAGAGACAACTCAGAAATCTAGCTTTCTTTAACTCTGTTATTCTCTGGATGGAAATTGGGCTTCCTAAATTTAAATAGGTTTGTGTTTCACTTGGTTCTACTAATACCTTTTCAAAGCTAATTCTTTCACTTTCAGCTTTTCCACGGGTTTTATTAAAACACATTGGTTTGTACAGTTACTCGCAGCTAAAACTAATTTGTAGTTACACTGCCTCTATATCTGTGTATGATATTTATTTGAGGAGAAAGTTAAAAGATACTCAAAGTTAGCCTCTTATTTCCATTGGCAGTTTGTTTGTATAAAGCTAATCTTGCAAGAATTCTAGATTAGGCACTAACTCAGAATCAGATGATTTGGGTTTTAATTTCAACTGAACATAACAAGAAATTTATAAGCTTTTCAGTCACTCAGTCATCATCTGCTTCAGTTCAGCTTTAAAATAGAAGCACCTTTATGTGCAACATTCATTCTGTTTGCTGCAGAGGGATATAGTGAATGCAAATGAAACACTCAGTGTGTAATGCTTTAGACTGTGAGTTAGTTTCACTGTTACATGTTAAACAGAGTTGCATTATGGTTGATCTTATTTTGAATAACACCATAGAACTCACTCACCTACACAAAGTCAGATTAGTCTATGTTTCATAAATTCATAGAATGAAGGGAATTGGAAATTTATCTAGGGATATGAGCCTTTTTGGAGAAGGCAATGGCAACCCACTTCAGTACTTTTGCCTGGAAAATCCCATGGATGGAGGAGCCTGGTGGGCTGTAGTCCATGGGGTCGCTACGAGTTAGACACGACTGAGCTACTTCACTTTCACTTTTCACTTTCATGCATTGATGGAAATGGCAACCCACTCCAGTGTTCTTGCCTGGAGAATCCCAGGGACGGGGGAGCCTGGTGGTCTGCCGTCTATGGGGTCACACAGAGTCGGACATGACTGAAGTGACTATGCAGCAGCAGCAGCAGCATGGGGCTTTTTGTAAAAAAAAAAACAGCTTTCAACATTTTTTACATTGTGGCAGAAACAGTGGTCACTTTTGGGAGGATTAATGGCAACATTGTGGTCAGTTTAATGCATAAACTGAAAAAGTCCAGAACTGTACTCCACTGGGACGACCTATGACAGAGATTCAGATTAGCCTCTGGACAAGTCACTGACTGTGTAAATTGTGCAGTTGAACTCAAAGATTCTTTTTAACTTCAAAAATTCCTTGTCTTCATTTCAGTAAAATTGTAGAATTTTAGCGTTCTGGCACATTTATTTGAAGTTCTTAATAACCTTTATATAAGAATTGTGACTATGTACACCCACTTATACTTCCTAAGGATAAAGTAATTAGGTAAATGACTATAGGAAGACAATATTCACCTTTAGATTCATTAGAAATAATGACCATAGAAGACTTAGGATGAAAAGTTTGTTTAAGCACTGTTTGAAAAGTGAAATGTTAGCATTTCTTCCTCATTTTCTTTCATTTCACACGGTACAATGATGAAACCACTAACCAATCTCAGTATTGTTTTCTATTTTTCTTTCTAAAAAATTATTTCAGAAAGTCTGGTGGGTAGAAGAAGCCTTTCAGAAGACAAGAGTGATGCCTTTGTTATATAGTCACTCGACAAATATTCACTCTGCAACATCCCTCCTCACCCAACTGTCTTAATTCTTTTAAATCTCCTCTATTCTTAGAACTCCCAGAACAGTGCATTATATTTATTATTATAAATAATAAATGCACAAGAAATGTTTACTGGAATTACTGTCTTATACGATAAAATATTCTATATAAAAAGCCAGTTTTAAAAAATTGAGGTACAAAGAAGTTTAGTGTTTATGCTGTTGTTCAGCCACCCAGTCATGTCCAAGTCTTTGTGACGCCATGGACTGCAGCATGCCAGGCCTCCCTGTCCCTCACCATCTCCCAGAATTTGCCCAAGTTCATGTCCATTGCATCAGTGGTGCCATCCAGCCATCTCATCCTCTGATGCCTGCTTCTCCTTCTACCCTCAACCTTTTCCAACAGCAAGGTCTTTTCCAATGAGTCAGCTGTTTGCATCCAATGAGTCAGCTGTTTGCACCAAAATATTGGAGCTTCAATTTCAGCATGAGTCCTTCCAAAGAGTATTCAGGGTTGATCTCCCTTAAGATTGACTGGTTTGCTCTTTGCAGTTCGAGGGACTTTCNCTTCAGAGGCTTCTGGAACAACATTAAGCTCCAACATTCAACATTAGAGGGGTTCCAGAAGAAGAAAAAGAGAAAGGGTCTAAGAAAATATTTGAAGAGATTATAGTCAAAAACTTCCCTAACATGGAAAAGTAAACAGTGACCCAGGTCCAGGAAGCACATAGAGTTCCATACAGGATAAACCCAAATAGAAACATGCCAAGACACACATTAATCAAACTAACAGAAATTAAATACAGAGAAAAAATATTGAAAGCAACAAATAATGCACAGGGAATACCCATAAGGTTATCCACTGAGTTTTCAGCAGAAACTGCAAGCCAGAAAGAAGTGGCGCAATACATTTCAAGTGATGAAAGGGAAAAAACACTACAACCAAGAATACTTGACAGAGCAAGGCTCTCATTCAGATTCAACAGAGAAATGAAAAGTTTTATAGACAAGCCAAAGCTAAGAGAATTCAGCACCCCCAAACCAGTTTTATGGCAAATGATATAGGAGCTTCTCTATATCATTTGGGAATCATATCATAGGGGGGAAGCACAAGAAAAGACAACAGAAGAGGAAGGGAATAAAAAAGACCTACAAAAAACAAACCCCAAACAATTAAGAACCTGCAACAGGAACATGCATGATAATAACAACTTTAAATGTAAATGGGTAAATGCTCCAGCCAATCAACATCAAATATCTTCAATCAAAATCACTGAATATAGTTCAGCTCTAAGCTGAAAGATTAATAGGGGAAAAGAGCTTATCCCAGCAAAGAATGAATGGTAAATTTGAGACTATCTATTAACACAACAGCTCATATTATTACATCAAAAATAAACTATGAACTGGCATTACCATTATTATACTTTAATCCCTCGTAGCAGAATTATTTTTAGGGAGAAGGAGAACCAGACATGGAACAGCTGATTTGTTCACACTTGGGAAAGGGATATGACAAGGCTATATATTGTCACCTTGTTTATTCAACTTCTATGCAGAATACATCATGTGAAATGCCAGGCTTCATGAAGCACAAGCTGGAATCAACATTGCTGGGAGAAATATCAATAACCTCAGATATGCAGATGAGAGACAAGAAGGCCTCTTCAATGAATAGTATATAAAATTAGAAGAAAAAAACAGAAGGGGAAAGACTAGAGAGCTCTTCAGGAAAATTGGAAACATCAAGAAAATATTTTGCCCCAAAATGGGCACAACAAAGGACAGAAATGGTAGAGACCTAGTAGATGCTGAAGAGATCAAAAAGAGATGGAAAGAATACACAGAACTGTACTAAAAAGATCTAAATGAATGAATGAGATTACTACGATGGTGTGGTCAGCCATTCAGCCAGATATTCTGGAAACAAAAGTCAAGTGGGCCTTAGGAAGCACTCGGTTACTAAAGGTAGTGAAGGTGATAGAATTCCAGTACAGAATTCCAATTATTCAAAACCCTAAAGGATGATGCCATCAAGGTGTTGCATTCAATATGTCAGCAAATTGGAAGATCCACCAGTGGCCACAGGACTGGAAAAGGTCAATACTCATCCCAATTCCCAAGAAGGGTAGTACCAAAGATTGTGCTGATCATTGAACAATTGCACTATATCCCATGCTAGTAAGGTCATGCTTAAAATCTTGCATGCTAGGCTTCAGCAATATGTGAACCAAGATCTTCCAGATGTCGAAGGTTGGTTTAAAAAAGAAAAGGAACCAGAGATCAAATTGCCAACATTCNAGATTAGGCACTAACTCAGAATCAGATGATTTGGGTTTTAATTTCAACTGAACATAACAAGAAATTTATAAGCTTTTCAGTCACTCAGTCATCATCTGCTTCAGTTCAGCTTTAAAATAGAAGCACCTTTATGTGCAACATTCATTCTGTTTGCTGCAGAGGGATATAGTGAATGCAAATGAAACACTCAGTGTGTAATGCTTTAGACTGTGAGTTAGTTTCACTGTTACATGTTAAACAGAGTTGCATTATGGTTGATCTTATTTTGAATAACACCATAGAACTCACTCACCTACACAAAGTCAGATTAGTCTATGTTTCATAAATTCATAGAATGAAGGGAATTGGAAATTTATCTAGGGATATGAGCCTTTTTGGAGAAGGCAATGGCAACCCACTTCAGTACTTTTGCCTGGAAAATCCCATGGATGGAGGAGCCTGGTGGGCTGTAGTCCATGGGGTCGCTACGAGTTAGACACAACTGAGCTACTTCACTTTCACTTTTCACTTTCATGCATTGATGGAAATGGCAACCCACTCCAGTGTTCTTGCCTGGAGAATCCCAGGGACGGGGGAGCCTGGTGGTCTGCCGTCTATGGGGTCACACAGAGTCGGACATGACTGAAGTGACTATGCAGCAGCAGCAGCAGCATGGGGCTTTTTGTAAAAAAAAAAACAGCTTTCAACATTTTTTACATCGTGGCAGAAACAGTGGTCACTTTTGGGAGGATTAATGGCAACATTGTGGTCAGTTTAATGCATAAACTGAAAAAGTCCAGAACTGTACTCCACTGGGACGACCTATGACAGAGATTCAGATTAGCCTCTGGACAAGTCACTGACTGTGTAAATTGTGCAGTTGAACTCAAAGATTCTTTTTAACTTCAAAAATTCCTTGTCTTCATTTCAGTAAAATTGTAGAATTTTAGCGTTCTGGCACATTTATTTGAAGTTCTTAATAACCTTTATATAAGAATTGTGACTATGTACACCCACTTATACTTCCTAAGGATAAAGTAATTAGGTAAATGACTATAGGAAGACAATATTCACCTTTAGATTCATTAGAAATAATGACCATAGAAGACTTAGGATGAAAAGTTTGTTTAAGCACTGTTTGAAAAGTGAAATGTTAGCATTTCTTCCTCATTTTCTTTCATTTCACACGGTACAATGATGAAACCACTAACCAATCTCAGTATTGTTTTCTATTTTTCTTTCTAAAAAATTGTTTCAGAAAGTCTGGTGGGTAGAAGAAGCCTTTCAGAAGACAAGAGTGATGCCTTTGTTATATAGTCACTCGACAAATATTCACTCTGCAACATCCCTCCTCACCCAACTGTCTTAATTCTTTTAAATCTCCTCTATTCTTAGAACTCCCAGAACAGTGCATTATATTTATTATTATAAATAATAAATGCACAAGAAATGTTTACTGGAATTACTGTCTTATACGATAAAATATTCTATATAAAAAGCCAGTTTTAAAAAATTGAGGTACAAAGAAGTTTAGTGTTTATGCTGTTGTTCAGCCACCCAGTCATGTCCAAGTCTTTGTGACGCCATGGACTGCAGCATGCCAGGCCTCCCTGTCCCTCACCATCTCCCAGAATTTGCCCAAGTTCATGTCCATTGCA
This sequence comes from Neotragus pygmaeus, assembly GCA_006410875.1. Lineage (NCBI taxonomy): Eukaryota > Metazoa > Chordata > Mammalia > Artiodactyla > Bovidae > Neotragus > Neotragus pygmaeus. The sequence continues at coordinate 9,027 of SJYV01051138.1, forward strand.
TCAGTGGTGCCATCCAGCCATCTCATCCTCTGATGCCTGCTTCTCCTTCTACCCTCAACCTTTTCCAACAGCAAGGTCTTTTCCAATGAGTCAGCTGTTTGCATCCAATGAGTCAGCTGTTTGCACCAAAATATTGGAGCTTCAATTTCAGCATGAGTCCTTCCAAAGAGTATTCAGGGTTGATCTCCCTTAAGATTGACTGGTTTGCTCTTTGCAGTTCGAGGGACTTTCAGGAGTCTTCTCCCACACGCAGTTTGAAGGCATCAATTCTTTGCCATTTTGCCTTCTTTTTATACTATTAAAATATTTTAGGAACAAAGGAATAAAATACATATATTTTGTTGCTTCAATGTGAAATTTGACTGTACGATCTGAATCCAATAGAAAAAGACATATCTTCTTATTCAACATGAAAAATGCACAAATTTATTCTATATGTTTAGCTATTATTTATCAGATATTTGTGACACATTTTCTTCTGTGATCATTTTACTGATAATTATCTGTTGAATATTTTGGAGCCAAGTTTCCCATACACAGAATAATGTCAGGCTTGCTGACAAAAATTCTCCAGGAATTTTGTACTTTAATACAATATTTTTAAAACAATACTTTGCATAATTGCCCTGGTGCAGACCAAGAAGAACTTGATAATGTTTTGAATAGATACATTTAGAATTTTCCCTTAATACAAAGACAGCAATAACTTTGCATGTTGACTCTTCCATTTAGATATTTGTTTTTCTTCTCTTGCCCTAATATGCCTTCAACTCTTCCTTCAAACTGCAACCTCAATTTTACTGTTGGATTGTTTTTCCTTTTACAATTAAGTGGATTCAGATTGTGACTTTATCCGAAGGAAATGTGCTTTACTCAAGTCCAAACTAAGTAAGGGCTATTCTCAGCCTCCCAATTGTATTCTTCAGAATAATATCTCACAGTAAAAAGCATAGAGCCAGTGCCACCGGCCCTTTAAAGGTTACTTCCTGTCAGAATCTGACTCTGCCAACAGGAGAACTGAGCCCAAGATGTTATGTCCCAAAGGTGGGTGGGTTCTAATCCATCTCAAGTCTTTGGTTTTCCAAAATCATTATCTTTCACTGTCTTGCTGCCTCTGGATGCTCACATATCTATTTCTTTGAGTAGTACAGATTTCTGCATTCCTTTGGATACATGCGTGTCTCCTGCAGAAAAACTTGGAAGGCCCAGGGGGAGGTAGCCGAGCATGGGTACTTCAAAGTGCTAGGGGTCAATTTAGTGACCCCAGCCAAGGCTATTGACACCGAGGGCTGGACTCTTCCTACCCCTCATGACCGCGTCTGAGACTGATCACTGAAAGCTGACCAGCAAAGGTCGGGCGTCCTTTGGGGGTGCTGAGAGCACCCACATAGGCTCTGTGCACGTGAGGGAACTAATAACCACCCACATCCTGATGAGTTCTTACCCTGGTGAGGGTTTAACTGCAGTACATTTTAGTAGGACAATTTGGTAAATCCAGGAGCCTGTAAAAATGCATGCTTATCTGATAGAAATTATCTCTGAGGAGAAAAGTTTATGCAAGCATGCATTCAAGCCAAAGAGTTCAAGAAACGGTTGTAATCAACCCGTTTTCTAATTCATTTAATGAAGCCAAGTTCCAGCTCTATAGGAAAATCGCAATACTTTTGAGTATTGGAGTAATGTGCACTTTCCTTGTAGGATGTATAGATGTGCTGTGCTGGGGTTACTCGCTCAGTCATGTCTGACTCTTTGTGACTCCATAGACTGTAGCCCACCAGGCTCCTCTCTCCATGGGATTTTTCAGGCAAGAATACTGGAGTGGGTTGCCATGTCCTCTTCCAGATGGAAGATGTAGTCCTGCTTTAAAAAAAAGAAAAAATGTGCATAAACGAAGCTATTAACATTCATTATAAAGGATCTAATTAAAATTATATGCAAATTACACTATGGTATTAAAGTGCTAGGAAAAATATGGATAAACCAAAAACAAACAAACTGTTTCATTAGCCAGTAACATGAAAACTATTTTTTCAAAAAGGAAAAAAAATTCAATAATGCAAAATCACATAAATTTGCTGTCAAGTACACCAACATAATAAAAGATAAATGATGCTAACTTTTTTCATATTTAGGAAATAGAGCCCATTTGAGTCCCTAATATTATACAAATTAAAAGCAAACAGGAATAGCAATGAACCAGAAAATATTGTAAATAATAGAAAAACAAAAACATAATTACATTTATACCAATACATCTTGAACGTAATCAATCTGAAATACTGAGTTACACCAAGAACATGTTTTCTTCAGTTTGAGGACCAGATTTTGAACTTTGCCTCTTCATTCTGAGTTTGCAGTGAAATATTGTAGTTTTGTAATAGTCTGTATCTTTTTATAATGTCCTATGGTAAGGATATTAGAAATTAAAATTATCCATGGGGTAACAAATTTGTATGACTAATACTATAAACTATTGTAATATTACAAAGTCAGTATATTATTTTTTTTAGTGAGTTTAATTTGGGCACACTGTTTTAAAGTTAATTTAAACCTCTGATCCCTTAGCTTTATTGTGGATCTAGGTGTTACCTAACTTGAAATTGTCATTTGTTTTCCAAGTTCTAAGTTAGCCCAACTACTTTTAGCAGCCATCAGCTAATTTTAGTATTAAGCATAAGTGAGGCTATCACACTAAGTAAAATAAGTCAAAGACAAATATCATATGATATCACTTATATTTGGAATATAAAAAGTGATAGGGATGAACTTATTTAGAAAACAGAAACAGACTTACAGACATAGAAAACAAATTTATAGTAACCAAAGAGGAAAGGAGAAGATAAATAAATTAGGAGTTTGGGATTAAGATATACATACTATGTCATATAAAGTAGGTAATCAGCAAGGACCTACTATATACTAATCTATATAGGAAAAGAATCTGAAAATTAATTGGTGTATTTATAAGTGAATCACTGTGCTGTATACCTGACCTAACACAACACTGTAAATCGATTCATGTCAATGTATGGCAAACCCAATAGAGTATTGTAAAGTTAAATTAAAAAATAAATAAATAAATAAATTTATTTAAAAAAATAAATAAATAAAACTATTTTTTTAAGTAAATGTATTTAGCTTAATGATTTCGATGCAGTCTCCGTTTCCTGGAATATATGAAATCACCTATTTTATTTTGGTTTTATTTTAATTGAAAAGCTCATTTAAAACAATTATGAAAGCTTTCAGGTTAGAAGCTGCACAAACTATACTTTTAAAAATAGAGGCTACAGTAGTTTTAATATGTTTACTAAATCATTAACTCCTTTTTACTGTATCTTATCTGGCTATATGTTATTTGCACAATTAGTTCCACAGTCCCTTCTACTGATATTTGTTTTGTAACACTGCATTACATTTTTTTAGTGCTAAGTCACTTCAGTCGTGTCTGACTCTTTGTGACCCCATAGGCTATAGCCCACTAGGTTCCTCTGTCCATAGGATTCTCCAGGCGAGAATACTGGAGTGGCTTGCCATTCCCTCCTCCAGGGGATCTTCCCGACCCAGGATTGAATCTACCTCTCTTATATATCCTGCATTGGAAGGCGAGTTCTTTACTACTAGTGTCACCTGGAAAGCCCCAAATGTAGTAAAAAACACACAACATTTGCCATCTTAACCACTGTAAAGTGTACAGAATAGTAGTGTTGACTCTATGATACCTATTGTGCAACAGATTTCTAGAATTTTTCACGTTGCATATTTCTTAAACAGCAACTCCCCTTTTACCTCCTCCTCCTAACCCCTAAAACCACCATTCTACTTTCTGCTTCTGAAAATTTGACTATTTTAGATAACCTTGTATCAGTGAAATCATATAGTATCTGTCTTTTTGTTACTGGCTTATTTCACTTGGTATGATGCCCTCAAAGCTTATCCATGTTGTAAAATAGGACAGAATTTCCTTCTTTTTTAAGGCTGGATAATGTTCCATCATTTGTATTAACTTTATTTATCCATTCATCTGTCAATAGACATTTGGGTTGCCTCCACCTCTTGGCTACTGTGAATAGTACTGCAGTGAACATGGGTGATATCAATATCTATTCAGGACCCTGTTTTCAGTTTCTTAGGATATATAACTAGGAGTGGGATTTCTAGATCATATGGTAATTAAACTTTTGAATTTTGAAGAATCCGTGTGCTGTTTTGCATAGCAGCTACACCATTTCACCTTCTCACCTACAGTGCAGAAGGCTTCCAATTTCTCCACAACCTACTCACCACTTATGATTTTCTGTTTTGTTGACAGTGGCCATCCTAATGGATGTGAAATGATATTTCCTTATGATTTTGATTTGCCTTTCCATGATAACTACTGATGGTCAAGTATCTTTGCATATACTTATTGACCTCTCACATATAACCTTCATAGAGATAATTAAGTCTCTTGTCCATTTCTCAGTCTTATTCTTTGTTTTCACTTTAGAATTTATTTATATATTCTCAATAATAATCATTTATCATATATATAGCTTATAAATATTCTGTCTTATTACATACTTGACTTTTCACTCTGACAATTATTTCCTTTACTATACTATTTTTAAGTCTGGTGTAGTATCATATGTCTATTTAAAATTTTACTGCCTGTACTTTTGGTGTCATATCAGAAATCACTGCTAAATTCAATGTCATAAAGCTCTTCTATGTTTTAATCTAGGAGTTTTATTGTTTCAAATTTTACAGTCAACCTTGTCAAGAATAATTAGACCATATATGTGAGGGTTTATTTCTAGGCTCTCTATTCTATTCAACTGATGTTTATATGTTCTATCATCTGTCTTTATGCCAGTGCTGTACTGTTTTGACTTACTATAACCTTGTAACATGTTTTGAAATCAATAAGTATAGTACCTCCAGCTTTCATATTCTTTCTAAAGGTTGTTGACTATTCAGAATCTTTTCAGATTCCATATGAATTTTAGAATTTTTTTTTCTATTTCTGAAAAAGGTCATTAGGATTTTGAAATGGGTTGCATTGATCTGCAGATTGCTTTGGGTATTATGGAAATTTTAACAATATTATGTCTTTCTGTTCATGAACATAGGATGTCTTTCCATTTGCCCCTATCGTCGTTGATTTCTTTCAACAATGTTTTTTGGTTTCCAGCATACAATTCTTCACTTCCTTGGTTAAGTTTATTCCTAAGTATTTTATTCTCTTTGATGCTGTTTCAAATGTGATTGCTTTCCTAATTTTCTTTTCAGTTCAGTTCAGTTCAGTTCAGTCACTCAGTCATGTCCAGCTCTTTGCGACCCCATGAATCTCAGCACGCCAGGCCTCCCTGTCCGTTACCAGCTCCCAGAGTTCACTCAAACTCACACCCATCGAGTCAGTGATGCCATCCAGCAATCTCATCCTCTGTAATCCCCTTTTCCCTCTGCCCTCAATCCCTCGCAGCATCAGAGTCTTTTCCAATGAGTCAGCTCTTCATGTGAGGTGGCCAAAGTACTGCATCATTCCTCCCAAAGAACACCCAGGGCTGATCTCCTCTAGAAGGGACTGGCTGGATCTCCTTGCAGTCCAAGGGACTTGAGACTCTTCTCCAACACCACAGTTCAAAAGCATCAATTCTTCAGCACTCAGCTTTCTTCCCAGTCCAACTCTCGCATGCATACATGACCACTGGAAAAACCATAGCCTTGACTAGACAGACCTTTGTTGGCAAAGTAATGTCTCTGCTTTTCTATATGCTCTCTAGGTTGGTCATAACCTTTCTTCCAAGGAGTAAGCGTCTTTTAATTTCATGGCTGCAATCACCATCTGCAGTGATTTTGAAGCCCCCCCAAAAATAAAGTCTGACACCATTTCCACTGTTTCCCCATCTATTTCCCATGAAGTGATGGGACCAGATGCCATGATCTTTGTTTTCTGAATGTTGAGCTTTAAGCCAACTTTTTCACTCTCCTCTTTCACTTTCATCAAGAGGCTTTTTAGTTCCCCTTCACTTTCTGCCATAAGGGTGGTGTCATCTGCATATCTGAGGTTATTGATATTTCTCCTGGCAATCTTGATTCCAGCTTGTGTTTCTTCCAGTCCAGCGTTTCTCATGATGTACTCTGCGTATAAGTTAAAGAAGGAGGGTGACAATATACAGCCTTGACGTACTCCTTTTCCTATTTGGAACAAGTCTGTTGTTCCATGTCCAGTTCTAACTGTTGCTTCCTGACTTGCATATAGGTTTCTCAAGAGACAGGTCAGGTGGTCTGGTATTCCCATCTCTTTCAGAATTCTCCAAAATTTATTGTGATCCACACAGTCAACGGCTTTGGCATAGTCAATAAAGCAGAAATAGATGTTTTTCTGGAACTCTCTTGCTTTTTCCATGATGTTAGCAATTTGATCTCTGGTTCCTCTGCCTTTTCTAAAACCAGCTTGAACATCTGGAAATTTTCCTTTTAGGATAATTCATTGTTTGTGTTGTTTAGTTCGCTAATTCGTGTCCATCTCTTTTGTGACTCCATGAACTGTTGCCTGCCAGGCTTCTCTGTCCATGGGATTTCCCAGGGAAAAATACTGGAGTGGGTTGCAATTTCCTTCTCCAGGGGATCTTCCCAACCCATGGATCCTGAATTGGCAGGGAGATTCTTTACCACTAAGACACCAGGGAACCCCCATTGTTAGGGTACATAACTGCAACTGATTTTTGTGTGTTAATTTTATGTCTTATACCTTGCTCATGTTTTTATTAGTTCTAAAATGGTTTTTGTGGAATCTTGAGGGTATTCTACATGTTAAGATCATTTCATATGCAAAGTGAAATAAATTTGTTTCCTCCTTTCCAATTTGGTTGCTTTTTGTTTCCTTTACTTGCCTGATTGTTAGGCTATTACAAAACCCCTACCTGTTAACAATTCTAGGTCTAGCTTGAATAGAAGTGACAATATATTGCATGGTTGCTTTCTTCATCAACTTACAGTGAACAATTCTAGTTTTTCACCACTGGGAATTGTGTTAGCTGAGGGCTTTTCAAATGGCCTTTATTATGTTGAGGTTCATTCCTTCTAAACCTAATTGGGTGAACTTTTTTTTTTAAGGTATAGATTGATTTTCCTTTCTATTTTTTTAATTTTTAAAAATGTTTATTAAGTTAATTTATTTACCTTAATTAGAGGCTAATTACTTCACACTACTGTAGTGGTTTTGCCATATATTGACATACTCAGCCATGGATGTTCATGTGCTCCCCATGCTGAAGCTCCCTCCCACTTCCCACCCCATCCCATCGCTCTGGGTCATCCCAGTGCACCAGCCCCGAGCACCCTGTATCATGCATTGGACGTGGACTGGCCATCTGTTTCACATATGATAATATACATGTTTCAATGCTATTCTCTCAAATCATCTCACCCTTGCTTTCTCCCACAAAGTCCAAAAGACTGTTCTACACATCTGTGTCTCTTTTGCTGTCTCGCATATAGGGTCATCATTAACATCTTTCTAAATTCCATATATATGCATTAATATATTGTATTGGTGTTTTTCTTTCTAATTTACTTCACTGTGTATAATAGGCTCCAGTTTCATCCACCTCATTAGAACTGATTCAAATGAATTCTTTTTAATGGTTGAGTAATACTCCATTGTGTATATGTACCACAGCTTTCTTATCCATTTGTCTGCCAATAGACATCAAGATTACTTCTATGTCCTGGCTATTGTAAACATTGCTGTGATGAACATTGGGGTATATGTGTCTCTTTCAATTCTGGTTTCCTTGGTGTGTATGCCCAGCATGGAATTGCTGGGTCATATGGCAGTTCTATTTCCAGGTTTTTATCATGATACAATATTGAAATTTTCAACTGAATTTTGTATCAGTTGAGATGATCATGTAGTTTTTGTTCTTTCGATTATTGTTGTTGTACAGTCACTCAGTCATGTCCTATTCTACAATCCCATGGATTGCAGCCCACCAGGCTTCCTTTTCCTTCACCGTCTCAGAACTTGCTCAAACTCATGTCCATTGAGTTGGTGATGACTGACTCTTCCTCTGTCATCCTTCAACATCCGTACAACTGACTCTTCCTCTGTCATCCTTCTCTGCCTGCCCTTAATCTTTCCCAGCATCAGGGTGTTTTCTAATCAGTCAACTCTTTGCATCATGTGGCTAAAGCATTGGAGCTTCAGTTTGAGCATCAGTCCTTCCAATGAATATTTAGGACTAATTTCCTTTAGGATGGACTGGTTTGATCTCCTGCTTTCCAAGAGACACTCAAGAGTCTTCTCCAGCACCACAGTTGGAAGGCATCAATTCTTCTTTGCTCAGCCTTTTTTATTGTCCAGCTCTCACATCCATACATAACTACTGGAAAATCATAGCTTTGACTGTATGGACTTTTGTGGGCCAAATAATGTCTCTGCTTTTTAATATGCTGTCTAGGTTTGTTATAACTTTTCTTCCGTGGAGCAAGCATCTTTTAATTTCACGGCTGCAATCAACATCCACATCGATTTTGAAACCCAAGAAAATAAAGTCTGTCCCTCTTTCCATTGTTTCCCAATCTGTTTTCCATGAATTGATGGGACCAGATGCCATGATCTTAGTTTTCTGAATGTTGAGTTTTGAGCCAACTTTTCACTCATCTCTTTCACTTTCATCAAGAGGTTCATTAGTTCCTCTTCACTTTCTGCCTTAAGGATGGTGCCATCTGCATATCTGAGGTTACGATATTTCTCCTGGCAATCTTGATTCTAGCTTGTGATTCATCCAGCCTGACATTTCTCATGATGTACTTTGCATATAAGTTAAATAAGCAGGGTGATAATATACAGACTTGACATACTCCTTTCCCAGTTTTGAACCAGTCCATTGTTCATATCCAGTTCTAACTATTGCTTCTTGACCTGCATAAAGATTTCTCAGGGGATGGATAAGGTGGTCTGGTATTCCCATCTGTTAAAGAATTTTCCACAGTTTGTTGTGATCCACACAGTCGAAGGCTTTGGTGTAGTCAGTAGAACAGAAGTTGATATTTTTCTGGAATTCTCTCTCTCTCTCTTTTTTTTTTTTCTGTGATACAATGGATTTTGGCAATTTGATCTCTGGTTCCTCTGCCTTTTGTAAATCTAGCTTGAATATCTGAAGGTTCTTGGTTCATGTGCTGTTGAAGCCTGGCTTGGAGAATTTTGAGCATTACATTGCCAGCATGTGAGATGAGTGCAATTGTGCAGGAGTTTGAATATTCTTTGGCATTGCCTTTCTTTGGGATTGGAATGAAAACTGCCTTTTTCCAGTTCTGTGGCAACTGCTGAGTTTTTCAGATTTGCTGGCATATTGAATACAGAACTTTCACAGCATCATCTTTTAGAATTTGAAATAGCTCAGCTGTAATTCTGTCACCTCCACTAGCTTTGTTCATAGTGATGCTTTCAAATGCCCACTTGATTCACATTCCAGTATGTGTGGCTCTAGGTGAGTGATCACACCATCATGGAAATCTGGGTCATAAAGGTCTTTTTTGTATAGTTCTGTGTATTCTTGCTACCTCTTAATATCTTCTGCTTCTGTTAGGTCCATACCATTTCTGTGCTTTATTGTGTCCATCTTTGCATGGAATGTTCCCTTGGTATCTCTAATTTATTTGAAGGGATCTCTCGTCTTTCCCATTCTATTGTTTTTCTCTATTTCTTTGCATTGATTACTGAGGAAGGCTTTCTTACCTCTCCTGCTGTTCTGTGGAACTCTGCTTTCAAATGGGTATATATTTCCTTTTTTCCTTTACCTTTTGCCCTTCTTCTTTATTCAGCACTTTGTAAGGCCTCCTCAAACAGCCATTTTGCCTTTTTTGTTTCTTTTTGTTGGGAATGGTTTTGATCACAGCCTCCTGTACAGTGTTATGAACATTAATCCATAGTTCTATCCGATCTAATCCTTTGAAACTATTTGTCACTTCCACTGTATAATCATAAGGGATTTGATTTAGGTCATACCCAAATGGTCTAGTTGTTTTCCCTACTTTCTTCAATTGAAGTCTGAATTTTGCAATAAGGAGTTCATGATCTGAGCCACAGTCAGCTCCCAGTCTTATTTTTGCTGACTGTATAGTTTCTCCATCCTCAGCTGCAAAGAATATAATCAATCTGATTTCAGTATTGACCATCTGGTGATGTCCATGTGTAGAGTTTTCTCTTGTGTTGTTGGAAGATGGTGTTTTCTATGACCAGTGTGTTCTCTTGGCAAAGCTCTGTTAGCCTTTGGCCTGCTTCATTTCATACTCCAACACCAAAGTTACCTGTTACTCCAGGTGTCTCTTGACTTCCTACTTTTGCATTCCAATCCCCTATGATGAAAAGGACATCTTTTTTTGGTATTAGTTGTAGAAGGTCTTGTAGGTCTTCACAGAACCATTGAACTTCATCTTCTTTGTCTTTGTTGGTTTGGGCATAGCCTTGTATTAGTGTGATTTTGAATGGTTTGCCTTGGAAACAGAGATCATTCTGTCATTTTTGAGACTGCACCCAAGTACTGCCTTTCAGACTCTTGTTGACTATGACGGCCACTCCATTTATTCTAAGGGCTTCTTGCCCACAGTAGTAGATTTAATTTTCATCTGAATTAAATTCACCCATTCTGGTCTATTTTAGTTCACTGATTCCTAAAATGTCGATGTTCATACTTGTCATCTCCTGTTTGACCACTTCCAATTTACCCTGATTCAGGGACCTAACATTCCACGTTCTTATGCAATATTGTTCTTTACAGCATCAGACTTTACTTCCATCACCAGTCACATCCACAGCTGGGTGTTGTTTCACTTTGGCTCTGTTTCTTCATTCTTTCTGGTGTTATTTCTCCACTCTTCTCCAGTAGCATATTAGGCACCTACAGATCTGGGGAGTTCCTCTTTCAGTGTTCAGTGTCATATCCTTTTGCCTTTTCATATTGTTGGGTGAGTGGTTTAATTTCCTTGATTCTGTTGCACTGCAACAGAGATTTGAAATGGTGGACCAGTGTTAGAGCTTTTTTACAGCTCAGAGCTTTATTTGGCAAACAAAGGATAGTACGCCCCCAAGGCGTGAGGGTGGGTCAACCCCAAAGGAGAGGCCTCATCCTGATTTGGCTCCCTCTTTTATAAGTTTGTTTTTCCTTCCCCCTCTCTTGCTCTATGCAAATTAGGGTTAGCCAGGAAGGGAGTGTGTTTGTTTCATCTGAGTTTCTCATTCCAGTCCATGGATTTTCTTGTGTTCCCTTTTTACATGCCTTTCCCTGTGTCTTTTAGCTACCACCATTTTGGACTCCTTTTTCCTATTCTAACTACCTACCAATACTGTTCATGGGGTTCTCAAGGGAGGAATACTGAAGTGGTGTGGCATTCCATTCTCTAGTGGACCGTGCTTTGTCAGAACTCTCCACCATGACCTGTTCATTTTGGGTGGCCCTACACAGGATGGCTTATAATTGCTTTGAGTTAGACATGTCGTGATCAATGTAATCAGTTTGGTTACTTTTCTGTGACTGTGGTTTTCATTCTGTCTGACCTCTGAAGGATAAGGATAAGAGGCTTCTGGAAACTTCCTGGAGGGAGGGACTTGCTACTGGGTAATCTGGGTCTTGCTCTGATCTGGGGTCGGCGGGCAGAGGAGGCATGCTCAGTAAATCTTTAGTCCAATTTTCTGTTGATGGGCAGGGCTGTGTTCCCTCCTGGGAGTTAGGCCTGAGACCAAACTATAGTAGGTGACCTCCTTCAAAAGGATTTATGCCACCACTCCCCCACAACGCCCAGGACTGTCATATTCAGTGCCCCTGACCCTATGGCAGGCCACTGTCAGCCCACGCCTCCACCAGAGACTCCTGGATGCTCACAGGCAAGTCTGGCTCAGTCTCTTGTGGGGTCACTGCTCCTTTCTCCTTGGTCCTGGTGCAGAGGTTTTGTTTGTGCTCTCCAAGAGTCTGCTTCCCCAGTCCTGTGGGAGTTCTGTAATCAAATTCTACTGGCCTCCAAAGTCTACTTCCCTGGGGTTCTCAGTCCCTTTGCCAGATCCCCAGGTTGGGGAATCTATTTTGGGCCCTAGAACAACAGTGTGAGAACTTCTTTTTAGGTACATATATTATCATTGTTATATATCCTCCTGGTGAATTGACCCTTTTATCATTAACTAATGTTTTTCTTTGTGTCCTATTATAGTTTTTGCTTCAAGTCTCTTTTGTCGATAGAAATATACCCATTCTTGCTCTCTGTTGGTTACCATCTCTAAGGAGTATCATTTTACATCTTTAACATTCAGCCTGTCTATGACCTTATACCTAAAGTGAGTCTCTTGTAAAGAGCTGCATTACATTTTGTCCTCACTTTTTTACTCTCTTTAAGATATGGTTCATGTACCTATGCACTTTAAGCCTTTTTAATAATGTGAAGAATAACTTGAGCCTTCTTTGAATAAAGAACTCTACACATTTTAAAATGTTTTAGGCTCTGACTAGCACAAATCTCAAGGACAAGAAAGAACTTTATTACTTTAGTCACGAAATCCATTTAGCTGTAAGATCTGCTTTTCTAGCAGTGAATACAAATGTGAACCCAGCCAGGAAGCATTAGTAGATCACAAAGTCTGACATGACACACAAGGAGCCAGCTATTCACTTATGCAAATTAGAATAAGTTGATGGAATAAATTAAAGTAATTTTGTACACTGCATATTTTTTAAAAGAAACTATTGCATAATGTGTATTTGCTTGCTTTTCCTTCACTAAATGTTTGGATACTGTGATGCTGACATTATATTTTAAAACTTGGTCAAAAGTTTAATATTTTTTGGTATATCATCAGTGTCATTCAAATATGTGTTATCTCTAAAATGTGCCGGACTTAATGTACTCAGGATACATAAATGCTGGATACTAACATTGTCCTCCTTGAACTAAAATCTTATGGAAGGAGACATGCCTAGTATTAGTGGATGCTGTGATAGAGCTAGTACCAATTAGTGACACAAAGTGAAGGGGGTGCTCACATAAGTGTGATAAGAACATCCAACTGCATAAATACATTAGTGCATATCCCTTCCCAAATGTATTCTAAATAAAGTTATTACACATATGAATACACAGTTTTTCTCCATGCTACATATACACAATTTAGTTCAGCCATTCAGTTGTGTCTGACTCTTTGTGACCCCATGAACCACAACACACCAGGCCTCCCTGTCCATCACCAACTCCCAGAGTTTACTCAAACTCATATCCATTGTGTTGGTGATGTCATCCAACCATCTCATCCCCTGTGGTCCCCTTCTCCTCCTACACTCTATCTTTCCCAGCATAAGAGTCTTTTCAAATGAGTCAGCTCTTCACATCAGGTGGCCAAAGTATTGGAGTTTCAGGTTCAGCATCAGTCCTTCCAATGAAAACCCAGGACTGATCTCCTTTAGGATGGACTGGTTGGATCTCCTTGCAGTTCAAGGGACTCTCAGGAATCTTCTTCAACACTGCAGTTCAAAAGCATTAATTCTTTGCTACTCAATTTTCTTTATAGTCCACCTCTCACATCTATACATGACTACTGGAAAAACCATAGCCTTGACTAGACAGACCTTTGTTGACAAAGTAATGTCTCTCCTTTTTAATATGCTGTCTAGGTTGGACATAACTTTCCTTCCAAGGAGCAAGTGTCTTTTAATTTCATGACTGCAGTCACCATCTGCAGTGATTTTGGAGCCCATGAAAGTAAAGTCAGCCACTGTTTCCCCATCTGTTTGCTCTGAAGTGATGGGACCAGATGCCACGATCTTAGTTTTCTGAATGTTGAGCTTTAAGCCAACTTTTCACTCTCCTCTTTCACTTTCATCAAGAGGCTTTTCAGTTCTTCACTTTCTGCCATAAGGGTAGTGTCATCTGCATATCTGAAGTTATTGATATTTCTCCCGGCAATCTTCAGTCCAGCTTGTGCTTCATCCAGCCCAGCATTTCTCATGATGTACTCTACATGTAAGTTAACCCTAACGCATACACACATACTTGCCGAAAACCATAAGGTGGAATTAATCTTCTAGAAACCTTCTCCACCAGGCTAATTGAGCAACAGACTAAATATCCTACAGAAAGTAGCTTATCTAAGCCACCCAGTCCTCCACAGCCCAGTTTCCTGAGGCTAAAATCTCCACAAGCCCTAATACAAAGAGAACTTCATAAATATCTTAACAAAGTATAAATTCCTATTTGGAATCCTCACATCTGTATATTCCAATAAGTTATTCACTTATACATCTTCTAAAATAATACAGTTTCTGTATAATATCAATTTAATATTTGTTAAAATTAACATTTTATAATCTTTTGGTTTTATTTATAGCAGGAAAACAGGATTATAAACAAGACCAGAATAAAGGAGTAGACTGAATTTGAGTAATGTGTAAATATTTGTTTCAGGTAAACTCCCTGAACTGAAATATATTCATTCCTGAGAAAGAAATTGTGTCTGTGTCCTAAGACTGTCCTGTGGGAGAAATCTCCATATTTTATTTTATTTTTTCTTTTTGGTGGTAACACAGGAGCATTTTCCCCAGCTCCAAGCGTTTTACACGCACACACACACACACACACACACACACACACATGATGATATATATATGTATATATTGTTTCTGGGAATCCTGTCAGATCTGCTAATGTAATTAATCATCTAGCATCAACTCACAGTTAATTCCATCTACTCTTATTTTGTCCCCTGATCACTTCTGCTCATGAAAAAACAGGAAAAAGTCAGTTTGCAAAGGAAGTTTGGCATTTAGAGCTTACTTCTATATCCTTCTCAATATATTATATCTTATCTTCTGTTGACTCATTAATATTAAATGAAATAAATAACAGTGAACCAGCCTTCTTTGTTTGCAAACACACTCCTCTAAAGAATATTAAAAACAAATTACTTTTTTTTTAAACTATTTGTTGTTAGACTGGATACAATGAAGCTTCCTGAGTGTTTAAGAATTTGTTATTTGACATTGCTAAATACGTGAGAGATGGGTTAAAATGTTATCCCACTCAGAATTTCTTTATAGTCTCTCTGCTACTAAATATTCCTCCAAGTGTAGTACCCTTGGTGTTTTTTTTCTGGTGAAATCTTGTGGCAAAGATTATCTCATTAGAGAAATGATTTTCACAAAGAATGTGAGGTTCAACATGATTCTACAATATTGGAATTATATGACTTTGATGATACAGACGTTTTAGAAAACCATATGGCAGTAACTTAAAAAATTAAACATGCTTTTACCACATGAGCAAGCAATTCTAATCATACTCAAGACATGTGAAAATATGTGTCATCCAGAACGTATGCATACCAGTTATTCATAATAGGCAAATATGGAATAGCTACTCAAAATCATAAAAGCTAAAAATCAGAAGCATCCTAAATGTTGCTCATTGAAATGATGAATAGATCAGAAATTGCATGTCATGAAATGCTACTTAGCTATAAAGAGAAACAGGATGGATGCATCTCAGAAGCATTATGGTATGTGAATTAAATCAAAGACACATGTGTATGTACTGTATGATTTTATTTAAATGAAATTCTCAAAAGGCATAATTATAGTGACAACCTGTCTGTGGTTTCCTGGAACCATGGAGATGGGAAAGGACCAAGTATAAAGAGTCTTAAGGAAACTGGAGGGTTGTCTGGATTTGCTGGTACAATTACCAAAAGCTTTTGACTACTGACTTAAAACTGATGAATTTTATTAACTATAAATATTGCCTTAAACAACAAAAAAAGATGGAAAAATTGAGTGAGTTTGTCCTGATACCTGTTATGAGTTCCCCAGAATAGTAAATGATCTATGGAAGAACAGGTGCTTTACTTCAAATCAAGAAGGAAGGAATGTATACATCTTCAAATAGCTCAAATACAATAAAATCTTTAAATTTCTATATATTTGTAGCTTATAATTATTTTGAGAACAACTTTGTGAGTGAACTATATTGGTGAGATAGGTCAAAATGCAAATGTGTTCCTTATATCTAGCATATTGAGATAAAGAAGTGGCCTGAAAATCTCTTTTGTTGAAATGAATGATGGTCAGTAACTAGCAACATTTATTGATATTTAAATTCTACTTGTTTTCATTCTACACTACTTACCAGTCATTCATCTTTATGAATTTTGAAAAAGTTTAAAAAAAGTGCCAAGGCAGCACTTTGCAAGAAAAGTATCTAGTCTCCTGGATAGCAAAACTATTAAGTCTACCTTGCGATAAATGGATTATATTCCTTTAAAGACTGCCTGAAGGTTTGAATTCACAATGCATCTATCTCACAAGTGAATCAGATTTAAGTAGTCGAAAGCTTGTCGGCGCTATTGCTTTTCTATCTTTCCTGCATTTAAACTGGTAACAGTCATCGATAGCTTTTTCACTCTAAAGCTTTCTAGTTCCAGGTAGGGTATATTTATAACAAGAAATCAATTATATCGTTCCATGAATACTACTTCAGGATCATGTTTTAAATCTGTTTGTGCAGTTTCTATGTCTTTGCGTAGATACATTTATTAAAAGTGTCATCACAACATGTACTGAGCATACAAATTAATATTCCTTTTCAATCCTTTCTCCTTTTAATCATAATTATTCTGTTTCAGAAATTATACTGTCGTCAATTCCAAAATCATCGTGGTCACCATAAGGCCAGAACCCAAAACAACGGATTCATTCCTGGAGATAGAACTAGCTCATTTGGCTAATGTAAGTATCATTCATTTAGCTTTGAGTTTCTTATGGAATTGACCTTTTAAAGAGGTTAATAGTCATTCTGTTGACTGATAAGACCAGAACACATTTTCTAAACACTTCAGAGTTGCAAATGAATGTATCTGTTATGAAGATATGTGTTATATAGAAACAAGATGACATATTATCCTATGTTTTTGTTCATAACAGGACTCTCAGTTTCTCCAGTATAGTACTTAATAGTTTGTCTGTGCCTACATCTTTATTAGGCTCTAAGCTAGGCAGTGGGGGATGTCAAGATAGGAACCAATCTCGCCACCTGGTGAGGAAGACTATGATGTAACATGCATGCAGCAACAGAAGCTACAGACATAATGCAAAGGGGAGTGTTGTCCTGCAGGGTACCCCAGGGGTGGAGAGTGGGTGGAGTGGCTTTTTAAAGTTCTACACTCAGGATCAGAGGAGGCTTCTTGTAACTGTGTTTGTTGCAGTGAACAAAATCCAAATCTTCCATCCAGAATGATAAGAATTCAGCCAACTGTAAATGAAATTCTTCAGACCTTGTTTAGGCCATATATGGAAAGAATACTTATCATTTATACATTCACCTCAAATACCTAACTCATTGGTTTAAGGGGCAAAAAAGATGATTCCTATTAAGGCTTTCTTAATTATGCTTTTACAATGCCTGTGTTCAAGTAAGACCATCTCCTATGTTGCACATACATAGTTCTTTTTTTATTACTCCTTGCAAATTTTCTATGAACTTGGCTTTTACATACAGTTAATGAAAGCACAAAGTGATTGTCATTTTCCCAAAGTGAATGACATAATGGAATTTATTCCCACATCCTTTAGTTATAAAACCTGTACTTTTCCCAGTATTTTATGATTTCTGATATTAAAGAACTCAGATACATTTTATTAAAAAATGACAATCATCTTTCTTATAAACCAGTTTTAAAAAGCTGTTCTGGCTTCTTAGGTTGTTTAATGTAAACCTCACATCTCTCAGCACTGATTTTTAAACATTATAATTAATATTTTAACTATCAGGTCTTTTCCCACTTTTGCCAAAGTGTGTCCATACTGGTTCTGTCTAACTTTGACAGTGTGTCTTATTTCTATTATATGTACTTCTTCATAACTTATAATAGCTTTAATATCACTGCTGCTGCTGCTGCTAAGTCGCTTCAGTTGTGTCTGACTCTGTGCAACCCCGTATACAGCAGCCCACCAGGCTCCCCCGTCCCTGGGATTCTCCAGGCAAGAACACTGGAGTGGGTTGCCATTTCCTTCTCCAATGCATGAAAGTGAAATATCACTACTGAACTGAAAACTAAGAGATACTTTCAACATTACTTTTGAATAAGGAAATTGTTTCTTTGCTTGTTCCACATGTATTATAAAATATTTGTTTACATATTTGTATATATATTTTTATCATGGTAATGTCTATTGTGTTATAAGCATTGGTGAAGAATATTAAGAGATATTAATTGCTTGCATTGCTCCCTGTTTCTTAGGGAGAAAACACTTCTCTAAATGACCATTCACAAAACTTTCCTAAATAAAGATTAAATCACTATTGAGAATTTAAAGAACATGTTAATTAAATGGTATTTTTCTCATAAATTGAAGAAAGATTAACTTTAAAATAGTGTTGATAAAACAGTCTCATTATTTCAATTGAATAGAACTATTTGAAATGAACATATTTAAGCTTTGAGTCACACTATTCTGGCAGCATATTTTGTCAATTCGACTTCAAAGAGATACAGCACATCTAAAAATTTATTTTCTACGTACGGAAACTAGAGTATATGGTCAATACATTTTATGAAGCCCTAGCTAGATTCTGGAGTGGCAGTGAGTCAGAGTATAAGCATGATGAGCTGATAACCAAGTCACTGAGAATTGGTTCTTTCAGTATTTTGAGTGAGTGAGTTGATTAGATTCCCAAAACAATACTATCCCAATGCCAAAGACCTGGATCTGAGATAATATAGACAAATCTGTTACACAGCGGTGCTGAGGGAGAAGAAGAGAAGTTTACTCTGGAGAAGAAATGCCTCGAGGTGTGCCCAGGTCAGAGCAGCACCCACCTGCGTGCATCCTCGGAGGCTGCCTGACTCCAGGCCATGTGGTGGAGACGCTCTTGCTGCTTCACCGCTTGTCTTGCCTCCACTTTATAAATCCCTCCCTCACGCCCCTCTTCACACTCTACTGCTTGAAGTCTCTGTGCCTGTTGTATTTATACTCACTGTGCAGATAAGACTGTCTTAAAGACTTTATTGTTCATTGAGGGAAGGAATATATGACTGGTTTATTGAGTGTCTTATAAAGTATGTTCTGACTTTATTTTATTTTCATTGAAGAGATAGTCAAAAAAGCCTAAGCTAGCATAAAGTATTCTTCACTAAAATGTGAAGAAAAGATGTATCTCAAGCATGAAAGTTAAAGTCGATTACAACAAACACAAATTTCATTATAACTATATTGACACAGATATATTATCACTATATTGACAGAGATATATAGCCTTCAAAGTTGACCTGTTTCAGATATGACATCTTGCTAATATCAACACTGTCTACTTTCGCCTGTTTTCTTATAGCAAATGTATCTGCTGCACTTTACTAAACTCAGAAGAGAATAATGACTTACAAATTTTATCTGTTGTATATGCCATGTGCAGGAAAAGGAAGAATGAAAATTAATAGTT
Source organism: Neotragus pygmaeus (assembly GCA_006410875.1). Taxonomy (NCBI): domain Eukaryota; kingdom Metazoa; phylum Chordata; class Mammalia; order Artiodactyla; family Bovidae; genus Neotragus; species Neotragus pygmaeus. Next base: position 28,485 of record SJYV01051138.1, read on the forward strand.
CTAATGAGTCTAGGGAAAAGCCTGTTAGTGTTTGTTTAAAAAAAAATGTGTTCTTAAAAAAAAAACAAAACAGGCTTTTTAACAAATAGCATTTAAAGCATGTTATATATAATGAGACCCTTGGGAACTGGTAGGACTAGGTAATAGAACATAGAATCTTGAAATTCCATGCTGTATTCAGCAAAGCCATTTGCAGTTTTAACCAGCTCATAAGTCATTAAAGAGTAAGATACTATTTTTAGTTCAGTTTTCTAGGCTCATGACTTTATTATTATAATTTGTAGAGTCCAGTTTTGTGGTCTTTAGCACTTGAACACAGAAATTGCTTGATTATTAGAAATACCAAATTTGCTTTTCTGAGAAAAGTAATTTTGTTTTCCACATTATATTACTTAAGTATTGTTAGACTCCATGATGTGCAATGAAAGTTAATACATTTATTGAAAGTAATTATTGGGATCTAAATAAGGGGAGTTGAGTGGGTCTGTAAGTACACACGTAAGGAAACACACACACACACACACACACACACACACCATTAAGATGCCTTGGTCCTGACTGATCTGGGCCTGCTGACTTTCCAAGATATATAACATCCTTATCTTTAAAGATGAGTTNTGAGTGGGTCTGTAAGTACACACGTAAGGAAACACACACACACACACACATACACACACACACACCATTAAGATGCCTTGGTCCTGACTGATCTGGGCCTGCTGACTTTCCAAGATATATAACATCCTTATCTTTAAAGATGAGTTAGAATAATTTTAGTTATCTTGTGCTCTATTAGCTTTGCAAGCCTGTAGTCCCCTTTTTCCAAACAAAATATCTTAATAGAGTTCCATTTCTGGTAGAGGGACAGATTGGCCCACACTAGCCTGCAATCTATGCAGTCAATTTTTCTCTTTCCTTTTCTTTTTTTCCCCTGAGTAACAGCTTTCATAGTCTAGGTAGGGTAAACCTGCTACCCTTCAGTATTAAGAGAAATCTACTGGGTTTATTTGTAGTACTAAAATTAATCATATTTACAAATGATCTCATGGGAATTGGGCTTGTAGGTTTTATTTTCTTTGCCATATTTGCTTGTATACTAATAGAATCTACCTAACAAATTAAGGACTTTGTTTTATGTTTATAAACTGAAATTAGTCATGAGCCGTGGCTTTGTAAATCATAGTGGAAAACACAATGGAAAACTGTGATGAATATGCTTTGTACCATTAGGAAGCATGAGAAACAATAAAGAGAAATCCCCACATTCATTAGTGGGTATTTTCATGAATAGCACAGGCCAATAACAATCCAAGGAATTAAAAATCACTTGGCAAACTTAAAGAATGTGTTCAGTCGATGCGATTGTAATTTCCACAGAGGGATATTTGTATCCCTTTACTTTTTAAGTTACTTTTCTATCCTAGCTTGTGTCCAGTTGGAAGAGATTTCTGATGTTTTGCCTGCTCAAAACTCTTGGTAGTTTTAATGGGAGAGTCTTGAAATGCTAACTAGACAAGCAGATTGATGGTTCTGCCAGCAGCTAAAATTGAGATAGAAATTATTCTCTAGCTACAGTTTTTTGGTTATATCTTAAATTCCTAAACCTCAGTAAGCATTCTTCCCATTTACATCTCAAATTCAGTTTATTTTTATTCATAATACAACATTGTTATTCTTCCAAATGGTTTAGACTAACTATGCTATTGTTGGAGCAAACAGTTTCAGTTGAGTCAGGCATTTTGGGAATATGAGTTATAATGGTCCTTGTCATATCTACTCAGTTATACTATTGTAGTGTGACAGCAATCGTAGACAGTATGTAAAAATGGGTGTGGTTCTGTTACAACAAAATATGATTTACCAAAGTAGGTAGCAAGCCAGATTCAGTCCCTGGACTGCATATATTATGACCTCGTATATGGTAAAGAGAATATGCCCCCACCAAGATGCCCACATCCTAGCCCCCATAACTTGAATATATTATAGGTCAGAAGGGATTTTGCAGATGTGATTAAGGGTAAGAAAACTGAGATGGGGCAAATACCCTAAATTATGTGAGTCAGTCCAATTCACATGAACCATTAAAACTGGGAACCCTTTCTCAGCTATGGTCAGAGAGATGCAAGGTAATAAGGACTCAACCTGCCATCGCTGACTTTGAACATGAAGGAATAGTAAGTACCGAAGCCAAGGAATATGGGCAGACTCTAAAACTGAAAAACAACCCCTGGTTGTCAACAAAGAAGAAAGCACAGACCTCAGTCCTACAACTACAGGAGCTCAATTATGCTGAGACCTGAATGAATGAACCTAGATGCAGATTCATCCCCATATCCAGAAAGGACTCCAATCCTGTTAACATTCCAGCCTTGTGAATCTCTTGAGCAGAAATCCAGCTAAGTTCACAAGACTCCTGACACAGAGAAACTGTGAGATAATAAATTTGTGTTGTTCTATGCACTGGGCTGGAAGAAGCAAAAGCTGAAATCAAGATTGCCAGGAGAGATACCAATAACCTCAGATATGCAGATGATACCACTCTTATGGCAGAAAGTGAAGAGGAACTAAAAAGCCTCTTGATGAAAGTGAAAGAGGAGAGTGAAAAAGTTGGCTTAAAGCTCAACATTCAGAAAAAGAAGATCATGGTATCCGGTCCCATCACTTCATGGGAAATAGATGGGGAAACAGTGTCAGACTTTATTTTGGGGGGATCCAAAATCACTGCAGATGATGATTGGAGCCATGAAATTAAAGACACTTACTCCTTGTCAGCAAAGTTATGACCAACCTAGATAACATATTCAAAAGCAGAGACATCACTTTGCCAACAAAGGTCCGTCTAGTCAAGGCTATGGTTTTTCCTGTGGTCATGTATGGATGTGAGAGTTGGACTGTGAAGAAAGCTGAGCACCGAAGAATTGATGCTTTTGAACTGTGGTGTTGGAGAAGACTCTTGAGAGTCCCTTGGACTGCAAGGAGATCCAACCAGTCCATTCTAACGGAGATCAGTCCTGGGTGTTCTTTGGAACGAATGATGCCAAAGCTGAAACTCCAATACTTTGGCTACCTCATGCAAAGAGTTGCCTCATTGGAAAAGACTGTGATACTGGGAGGGATTGGGAGTGTGAGGAAAAGGGGACAACAGAGGATGAGATGGCTGGATGGTAACACCGACTCAATGGACATGAGTTTGAGTGAACTCCGGGAGTTGGTGATGGACAGGGAGGCCTGGTGTGCTGCAATTTATGGGGTCGCAAAGGGTCGGATATGACTGAGCAACTGAACTGAACTGAACTGATGCTGCTAAGACTGTGTTAATTTGTAGTAGCAGCAATAGAAAACTAATAACCTGTATTTGCATTGGAACATTGCAAAATCAAGTTTTTATCATTAAAATAATATATATGTGTACCTTAACAGATAAACTACAATAATAATCATTTATTTCTCAGTGAAAGTCAGTCAGCAACTACAGATTACATTTTGGCCTGCTGATTATCATGCCAGACAATGAGAATGGCCACTCTAAGCTAGTAGTGGGATCTTAGGGAAAATTGGAGGATGCCAGGAGCAACTCTGACATTTGTAGATGTGTTGTGCTCTTAAAGCAGCTGAGGAAACTTCTTTGCTGGCAGCTGATACATTGAAACTATCCAAAACAGTCCAGCCAGCTCTTGTCTCTGCCAGGACCCGGTGAAAATACTACTGGGACACATTGTTACATCCTTTTGGATCTAAAGGAAGAAGGCAAAGCTGTATGCCATATCTATATGGAATCTAGTTAGCAGTCACATATCAGGAAGACTACTCTAAGACATGTATGTGAAGACAATTATTTTCTTTGAAAGATATACAAGTAAATAATTTCTGATACTCGTTCTACTTTTACTACTTCCTCTATTTCAATAGAAAAATATATGTTATGAAATAATGTACATTTTGTGATTGGTGATATAGCTAAGAATCAGAGAAGCAAGCTGTTATCCACAAAATCAGTGTCATCTGTTTAATGTGGATTCCTGAGTATCTAGATAGCAGAAACTGAATTAGATGCATGCCATCCCCATGTACTAACTGAACAGCTGCCAGCTCCTGGAGGACGTGACTTGTCCTGATAGAACCATATTCTGCATTTCTCACTTTACTGCCCTATATACCACTCTGCTTTTCCTAAAGATAGCTCTTTCTTTTCCATCTTCTTGATTTAACTGATTCTCAATGCTTTGCTTTCTATAAAACTCATGCAAATAAATGGAAAATTTCTGTCTCCATGTCCTTTTAATCAATAACACAGTGTTGCATTCTCAGTGAGGTTCTTTGGACTCCAGGTGTATCTCAGCTACTCTATCAAAAAAAGAAGAGTTAGACTCAGACATAGATGTTTTTAAGTATCATCTAAAAATACTAAAATATTCTTGAAAACCTTAAGAAGAAGTGTGGAGAACATGCAACAAATGGTTTCCTGTTATTGAGCTGCATATTGTTTTCAATGGCATCATCCCCTTAGGTGATGTACTATACTTTCAAGGATTATAAAGATGTTTATTTGTTAAAAGATATACAGAAAGGACTTCAGAAAGGGCTCCCGCTCACTGATCCATTTTAGTGACCTGTCAGAGAGATGAGTGTGGAAAGATTTACCTCTATTAGAATTCTGCTTCCCTTAGAATGCATTCCTGAGCATTTTAAGATGTGGCTCTTCTCAAGAAATATTTGAATTATAGGCAAGATATAAACTAGTCTTTGGTTGGTAGGATCAGGTGTTTTGGGAATGTTCTTAGGAATTCCCAAAATCTGTTTATGCATTTATTTAACAATTACAATTAAAAGTGCTATGGAAGTGGAGGATAAGCTGAGCAAAATCCAGGTCTTTTTAATGTAATCTTTTACATATAAAATTTCAGAAATAGAGGCTTTGTAGTGTCAGTTGAACAGTCTCTCTCCTTTTCATGTACAAGAACTCAACGCTCAATCACAGGACAATGCGACAGAAGAACTTGCCCTGGAACATGTGACCCAGAGCCCTAGAAATGTTGCAGCACTCACAAGTAGGTCACTGCCCTTCTCCACATCCTTAGAAGCTTTGTCTACAAGCGTGCTTTTCCTCTACAGATGAGAGGACATTTTTTGTTTCAAAAGGGCTATGAAAGGTACAGGAAAGTTAAGAGGTTTCCAGATTAGGAATTTACTGTAAAATATGAGGTCTAACTCAAGAAAACTAGTCAATCTAATCACAGTAGGACCACAGCCTTGCTAACTCAATGAAACCAAGCCATGACTGCGCAGCAACCCAAGACGAGCGGGTCATGGTGGAGAGATCTGACAGAACGTGGTCCACTGGAGAAGGGAATGGCAAGCCACTTCAGTATTCTTGCCTGAGAACCCCATGAACAGTATGAAAAGGCAAAATGGTAGGATACCAAAAGAGGAACTCCCCAGGTCATTAGGTGCCCAATATGCTACTGGAGATCAGTGGAGAAATAACTCCAAAAAGAATGAAGGGATGGAGCCAAAGCAAAAACAACACCCAGCTATGCATGTGACTGGTGATAGAAGCAAGATCCGATGCTGTAAAGAGCAATATTGCATAGGAACCTGGAATGTCAGGTCCATGAATAAAGGCAAATTGGAAGTGGTCAGACAAGAGATGGCAAGGGCGAACAGTGAACTAAAATGGACTGGAATGGGTGAATTTAAGTCAGATGACCATTGTATCTACTACTGCGGGCAGGAATCCCTCAGAAGAAACGGAGTAGCCATCATAGTCAACAAAAGAGACC
>SJYV01051139.1:0-19815 GCA_006410875.1 Neotragus pygmaeus
CTGGGGAGTTCCTCTTTCAGTATCCTATCATTTTGCCTTTTCATACGGTTCATGGGGTTCTCAAGGCAACAATACTGAAGTGGTTTACCATTGCCTTCTCCGAATGGCAAACCACTTCAGTATTATGGGGGTAGGTCTGGTCTTTACAAAGATTGTATTATAATAATAATATATCCTGCCTGAAGGCAGTCTCTGGATTAAACCTTCTTGCTAATTGTGTTATCTTAAAATGTAAATTATGAGAGTAGGTCTGGTGAGGTCTTTACAACCTCCAGACATTCTTTGGATTCACTGGAGAGTATATAACTCCATTGCTAACACTAGCAAGGGAGTACTCTTTCTACCCCCTTCTGATGTCTATGTCAGAAGCTTTCTCTATCTCCTTTATACTTTTAATAAAACTTTATTACACAAAAGCTCTGAGCGATCAAGCCTCGTCACTGGCCCCGGATTGCATTATTCTCCTCCAGAGGCCAAGGACCCCGGCGTCTTTGCATGATTCAGCAACAAACTTTCACCTTCAGCATCGAGGTCTGTCTGGAGCAGAGTCAAAGTCTGGCAGAGCCAAATAGGGCCCAGATGTCCAGGCAAGTGGGGGTTAGGGCAGACTGACCAGACTCCTCACCCCACCAACAGGGCGGCATGACCTGTCGCCTAACCTCCCGGCCTGCTTCTCCCGTGGTCCCTCCATGGGCCATCTCTGCTCGGTGCCTCTGCACTGCCACTGCTTCTGGCTGGAAAGGTTCCTGGAGTCGCCGCCTCGGATTTCCCTGCCCACCTGAAAGCCAGCAGCAGCAGCCGCCACTGACACTCTTAGCTGTGCTTCACCTCTGAGAGCTGCGGTTGCTCCGCGGTGACCCTGTTTAGTCCCTTTGCACGTTAGATCTCTGTATTGCACATCAGATGGAGAGGAAATGCATCTACCACGGAGCTCAGGCAAAAGCCTGGCACCCAGTAGGACCCTGGGGGATCTCTGGCGGCCCTGAGGGATGGTACTTGGCCCAGATCCCAGCCCTCTTGGAGCTGACCCTGGGGAGCGAGAAGGTAGGAGACCTCAGGTAAAGAGTGGTGCTTACCCCGTCCTGCCTGTCACAGGCTGTGAGCAGCTGCTGAGCCCTACAGACTTCACTCCCCTGGCAGGACGAAATCCTCAGGCCCCTCCTGCGTGAAACTGGCACTGTAGTAGGGTGGCATGCTGAGCACTGTGCCCCCCACAATGCCCAGGTGAGAGCCCAACCTCTCAGTGTTCTGTGTTTGGAGGTGGGGCCTCTGGGAGGTTGATGAGGTCATGGAGGAACCCTTGTGACTGGGATTAGTGGTCTCATAAGAGGCCCCCAATGACCCCCTCTCCTTCACTGTGAGGACACCGAGGATGGCTGTCAACCAGGATCCTCACCTGACACCAAATATCCTGGCACTGTGATCTTGGATTTTCCAGTCTCCAGGACTGTGAGAAATTTCTGTTATTTTTAAGCCTCCCAGTTTACGGTATTTGTTCCATCAGTTGGAATGGACTAAGACATGGGAGACAGACATCCCTCAACAGAGCACACCACTGGCAGCTGCGAGCAGGGCCGTGAAGGGCCCTTCAGTGTGTCAGTGAGGCCCCTCCTGGTGCACCTTATCTCAGGACCCCCGAGTCTGTCCTTGTGTCTGTCTTCTGGGGGCTCACATGACTCTGCACTTGGCTTTTACCTTGCAGTGAAGAAAAGCTTCATGGCCTGGAGTCATGTCTGCTTCTTTTGTTGGAACTTTAAAAAACCTGGCATTTAATGATTCTTCTACAATCGATCCATAAGGCTTATTAATATTTCACCAGTAATTCAAGGACACACACACACATATATACACAAACAGATGTCTCCCTTGGTATAGTTTTAGGGACATCCCACATATTTTTATATACTGTTTTCATTTTCATTCCAAGTACTTTCAAATTCTTCTTTTGATTTCATCTTTGACTACTGATTATTTATAAGTGTGATATTCAGTTTCTGAATGAGGGTTTTCCACACATCATTCTGTTCTTGATTTCTTATTGAATTCTGTTACAGTCAAGGTCCATACCATGTATTATTTCTTTCCCCTTTATCAGGCCTTCTTTTATGGCCCAGAATATGCTCCATTTTGGTAAATGTTCTATGTGAATGTGAAAAAAAATGTCTATTCTGTCCTCTTGGACAGGAAGTTCTATAAATATTGATTAGGTCAAGCTGGTTCAAAGTGTTGTCTTCCACGCCTTTACTGATTATCTGGGAGGGTGTGAACATCCCAAAGTATAATTGTGAATTTGTCTATTGCTCCTTGCAGTTCTATCAGTTTTTGCTTCATGTACCCTGAAGCACTGTTAGGTACATTAATGTGTAGGACTGTCATGTGTCTTTATTAATGAATCTCTCAACCAGCATGGGGTCAATTCATTCCCTGACCCTCTCAGAGGCAACAGGCAGCTAGAAAGAGGTTTACGCTCCAGAGGGGAGACAGTGCTGTGTAGGTTCCTAGGCCACTCAGAAAGGGCAGGGTAGCTTCTTAAGGCATTTCCACATCAGTGACACATTAGGGAATTTCTCTGTAGTCTGCTGCCTGAAGCTTGATGTGGCTGAAGATCTCCCAAAGACCATCTCCATAAGGCTCCATTCAGCTGTGGATCCTTCTATGCTGTGCAAGGTTACAGAGGCGGCTGAAGATTTTCCCACAGTGGCCACACTCGTAAGTCTTTTCTCTGGTGTGAACTATCTGGTGTCGAACAAGTGTGGATCTTTCGCTAAAGGCTTTCCCACACTGGCTGCATTCATAGGGCCTTTCCTGTGTGTGCACTCTCTGGTGACGAATGAGGTGAGAGTTACTGCTGAAGGCTCTTCCGCATGCACTGCACTCGTAAGGCCTTTCCCCAGTGTGAACTCTCCAGTGATAGATAAGGCTGGATTTACGGCTAAAGAACTTGCCACATTTAGTGCACTCATAAGGCCTTTCCCCAGTGTGAACTTTCTGATGCTTTGTAAGAATGGACTTTTGGCTAAAGAACTTCCCACATTCATTACACTCATAAGGCCTTTCTCTGGTGTGAACTCTCCAGTGCTCAATGAGACTGGAACTGTGAGCAAAGGCTTTCCCACATTCACTGCACTCATAAGGCTTTTCTCCAGTGTGAGTTCTCCAGTGCTGAACCAGGCTGGAGTTGCGACTGAAGGCTTTTCTGCACTCACTGCACCTGTAAGGCCTTTGTCCAGTATGTACTTTCTGGTGTTGAATGAGGGTAGAGCTATTGCTGAAGGTTTTCCCACATTCACCACATGCAAAAGGCCGTTCTCCGGTGTGGACTTTCTGATGGCGAAGGAGGTGAGAACTTTGGCTAAAGTCTCTCCCACATTCATTGCATCCAAAAGGCCGTTCTCCGGTGTGAACCTTCTGGTGCTGAGCAAGGTTGGAGTTGTTGTTAAAAGCTCTCCCACACTCACTGCACTCAAACGGCCGTTCTCCAGTGTGAACTCTCCAGTGCTGCATGAGCGCAGAGCTGCGACTGAAGGCTTTACCACACTGACTGCATTCGTAAGGTTTTATGTGGGTGTGGACTTTCTGGTGCCGAAGGAAATTGGAGCTTTGGCTGAAGGCTCTTCCACATTTGCTGCACTTGAAAGGCCTTTCTCCTGTGTGAACTTTCTCATGCCGAGCAAGGTGTGACCTGTTATTGAAGGCTTTCCCACATTCACTGCATTCATAAGGCCTTTCTCCTGTGTGGATTCTCTGGTGATGAATAAGGGTGAGTTTGTGGCTGAAAGTTTTCCCACAGTCGCTGCATGCATAATCTTTTACTCCTGTGTGGAATTTCTGATGCTTCCTCAGTTCATATGGGTGACTGAAAGCCTTGCCACACTCTTTACATACATGAGATGTTTCTCCAGTGTGAAACCATTGGTCACTAGTAAGGGCTGATTTCTCCTCTAAGGAATTTTCAACTCTTGGGCCTCGAAACGGTGTCTCTTCAGAGCGAGCACTCAGGTGGCTGAGGGGGGCAGGAGTCTTCTGGGAAGCTTTCCCACTGTCACTGCAGTTGAAGGGCTCCTGTGAGGACTGGACCTCTGGGAGCTGCCCGGAACGGAAAGGCTGCAGTGAGGCCTCCCTGCCCTTTGTGCTGCTACGTGGCTCCCCACTGCCACCCACGCTTGGGGGCTGGAGGAGGTCCTGGCCGTCTGAGACATCCTGGCCACGTAACCCACATGTAGTGGGTTTCTCTGACAGAGCGCCTGCTGAGCTCTTCACAAACAAGTCGCTGTCTCTGTTCCACCGGAAGGGCTTTTCTCCACTGTACTCTGGATGCTGGAGAAGATCTGCACCAAGCCAGAACTCTCCTCCAGATGCTAAACATGTGCAGGGAGTCTCTCCAGCATGTCTTTGATGGTCGTCCAGCTGCAAAATGTCTTTCAAGAGTGGCTCCCACGGGTCACAGCTGTCAGCTTTCTGCATGGAAGGAAGCTCACTGGGAATTCTGACCTGACACACCACTTCTCCAGAAGCATTCCTCTCAGAAGGCACCTCCTCATCTTCCACCACAGGCCAACAGCCTGAAAGCCGAGAAATTTCTGGTTAATGTGAGTGTTCCACTCCATGAAAAGGGTGACTTCCTTAGAAATGTGTCACTGACACATACAGGAACGGGCCAAGGGTTTGCCGATAGGCCAGGAGGAACAGTTAGAGTGAAAGGCTCGCCGGTGGGACAGCGCCCTCACCAGAGGCAAGAACTCAGAGGCAAAGGACCTGAAAAGGCATTTCTCAAAGAAAGATATATATACACAGATGGACAAAAAGTAAATGAAAGGAAGCTCAACATCATAAGTCCTTGTGTGTACAGTGTGTGCTCAGTCGTGTCCAACTCTGAATAATTTTTTATTATTCAGCCATAAAAATGAAAGAAGTATTACTGATATGTTCTATAACATGGATGAACCTCAACAACATTATGCCAAGTAAAAGCCAGTCACAGAAAACACATATGGTATAATTCCATTTGTATAAAATATCTATTAATAGAATAAGCAAATCTGTACAGTCAGAAAGTAGATTAGTGGTTGCCTAGGACTCAGGACAGGATGAGGGAGGATGAAGAGTGACTGCTAAAGGGTACAGAGTTTCTCTTTAGGTAATGAAAATGTTCTAAAATTAGAGTATGGTGATATTAGTTTATTGAAAAAGTGAAAGTGAAGTCGCTCAGTTGTGTTGGACTCTTCGCAACCCCATCAACTGTACCCTACCAGGCTCCTCCATCCATGGGATTTTCCAGGCAAAAATACTGGAGTGGGTTGCCATTTCCTTCTCCAGATCTTCTTGACCCAGGGAATGAACTCGGGTCTCCCACGTCGTAGGCAGACACTTTACTGTTTGAGCCATCAGGAAAGTCCATTTGTTTATTATTATCCTCAATTAAAAAAAAAATTATTGTTCTGCCATAAAGCAAACTGTCTCAGTTATACATACGTTCTTCTTCATATTCTTTCCTATTATAGTTCGCTGTGCTATGCAGTAGGACCTAATGTTTATCCATTCTATATATAATAGGTTGTATTTCCTAATTTCAATCCATCCCTCTCCCAACCCGCACTGCTGGCAACCACAAGTCTGTTCTCTATATCTGTGAGACTTTCTGCTTCACAGATATGTTCACTTGTGTTGTATTTTAGATTCCACACATAAGAGATATCACATGATACTTGTCTTTTCTCCTTATGACTTACGTCACTTAGTATGAGAATCTCTAGATTCACCCATGTTACTGCAAGTGGCATTCTTTCTTTTTTATGGCTGAGTAGCATTCCATTGTATACATACGCCACATCTCTTCCATTCATCTGTCAATAGAATTTATGTTGCTTCCATGTCCTGGCTATTGTAAATAGTGCTACAGTGAACATTGGAGTAAACTTATCCTTTTGAATTGCTGTTTTTTCTCCAGATATATGCCCAGGAGTGAGACTGCTGGATCATATGGCAACTCTAGTTTTCATTTTTTTCAGGAACCTCCATGCTGTTTTCCATAGTGGCTACACCAATTTACACTCCCATCCACAGTGTAGGAGGGTTCCTTTTCCCACGTGCTGTCTAGCATTTATTTGTAGACTTTTTAATGATGGCTATTCTGACTGGTGTGAGGTGACACCTCATTATAGTTTTCATTTGACTTTCTCTAATAATAAGCAGTGTTGAGCATCTTTTTACATGCTATTTGGCCATCTGTATGTCTTCTTTGGAGAAATGTCTATTTAGGTCTTCTGCCCATTTTTCTATGGGGTTATTTTCTTATTATTGAGTTGTATGAGCTGTTTGTATATTTTGGAAATTAAAACCCTTGTCAATCATATCATTTACAAATACTTTCTCCCAGTTTCTAAGTTGTATTTTCATTTTGTTTATGGTTTCCTTTGCTGTGCAAAAACTTGTAAGTTTTATTAGGTTCCATTTGTTTTTATTTCTGTTGTTTTGGGAGACTGACTTAAGAAAACACTGGTATGATTTATGTCAAAGAATATTTTGCCTATGTTCTCTTCAAGGAGTTCTATGGAGTATGGTGAGATTTATACACTGAAAACAGGAAAACCCACTAAATAGTACACTTTAAAAGGGTGAACATTAAAATTGATTTTTGTAAAAGAAAAATGAATAAAAGGGTTAACATTATGATATAGATCAGTAAAGCCATTAAAAGAAATGTCCTTGGGGAAGGGGCAGAACCTCGGCATGGCTCCACACTAGATCAGCCAGCCAGGCACCGGTCAAGTTGAGCAGGACCCTTGAGGCACGCCAGAATGCCCGATCCCCAACCTCTGCTCCCACAAGGCCCCTGTGGGACCTAAGAGCTGTTAGGACTCCTCATAAGGCTGCTCAGGGAGAAATAGGGGTGCGCACAGCCCAGGCCCAGTACTCACAGCAGCTACAGCAGGAAACCTGGGCAGGAAGCAGTGTCCCTGGTCCAGCCTGGGGATGGGGAGAAGACAAAAGGCAGATGCTGGCCCCCAGGCCAGGGCCGGGCACGAGGGCCTTACCAAGTGAGGTCACGAGCTCCAAGGTCTCCAGCATCACAGTGTGGTACAGCTGCCTCTGGGCCTCATCGAGGAGCTCCCACTCCTCCCTGGAGAAGTGCATGGCCACCTCCTCAAAGGCCACCAGGCACCCCCATGAGGAGACAGCGAGGCCAGGGGGCCAATAGGTGGGCTGGAAAACAAACAAAATGGTCCAGCGGGCACATGCAGGCCCTCGATGTGTGACTCAGAGCTCTGCCCCATGTCCCACGGCATCTCCTCTCCTCATGACCCCCATTCATCCTCCCTCCACCTGCCTGGAGCTCACCCCCTTCACCAGGCCCTCACCTCCGAGAAGACCACAGGTGCTGGCCCCACTGGTGCCCTGCTCTCCTCACAGTCCCACTGGCCACTCTTTCCAGACCAATCCTAATGAGAGAGACAAAAGGAAGGTGGGTAGATGAATGCTGTTTGAGCTCTAAGTTGTCACATGACACCCCTCTCCCTACTAACCAACTTCCCTTGTGTCCTTCAGGTCACACCTCCCAAATCTAAGAAAATCTGGGCTCTCTTTTCTTCCTTAAGCCTCTGTATCAGGCCTCATTCCCTTACCATGTACACAGCAAGCCTCATACCTCTACTTCCCATATCCCACAATACCCTCGTCCCTCTCCCTGGCCACACCACAGGCACGTTCCACTGTACTCATTTACCACTCTGCACTCAGCTTGCCAACAGAGGCAAGCAGGATCCGATGCTAACCTTGGACTGTCCTTGACTGCAAAAACTTCCCACTAACAGAGAGAGCCATCACCTCTCGAGATAAAGCCTCCCTTCTTGGCTCTGTTGCTCCAACCCTGCACCCCAGAACCAGGAGTAATAATCTCAAACACCCTTATTCTCTTCCAGCTCTAACCTTATGCATGCTGTCCCTTCACCAGTCATAGCCGTCCTTGCCTTTCCTGATACACAAATCCCTGACCTGCTGTCCCCACTCTTGGCGTGACAACTCTTAGCTTGGAGCCTCTGAGCCTTTTTATCCCTGATACTCCAGCAGCCTAATAAACCCCCCTGGACATAAGGAGGATGGCCACGAAACCCTGTGAGCTGTAGAAAGGTAAAACAGTCTAAACTCAGGTCCCACTGCCATCCTACCTCACTTCTGTGCTTTTTCTTTATTTGGCTGTGCTGTGTCTTAGTTACGTTGTGCAGGATCTTAGTTATGGCAGGTGGAATCTAGTTCCCTGACCAGGGACTGAACCCAGGTCCCCTGCATTGAGAGCGTAGAGTCTTGGCCACTGGACCACCAAGGAAGACCCTGTGCTTCATTTTTTCATCCCAGGTCTAAACTCTACTCAGAGGCTTGTTCATCATCCTGAACCCAGTGCACAGCTGCAGACAGTGTACAAGCACAAGCCTCTAGCCGGCAGACATCTCTAGTCTCAACCTGGCATGAAATTCACTTGATATCTCAATTTGGCAGTCTCAATGACATTCCAAATACGATATGGCCAAAACAGTTATTTTCCCCCTGAAATCTACTCCTCGAACCATCTTCCACATCCGAAAAAATATCCAGAGTCAACCATATTTCCCTGCCACACGTCAGGAAATCTCAGCTCAGTTCAGTTGCTCAGTCGTGTCCAACTCTTTGCAACCCCATGAACCACAGCGCGGCAGCCCTCCCGGTCCATCACCAACTCCCGGAGTTGACCCAAACCCATGTCCATCGAGTTGGTAATGCCATCTAACCATCTCATCCTCTGTTGGCCCCTTCTCCTCCTGCCCTCAATCTTTCCCAGCATCAGGGTCTTTTCAAACGAGTCAGCTCTTTGCATCAGGTGGCCAAAGTATTGGAGTTTCAGCTTCAACATCAGTCCTTCCAATGAACACCCACGATCTCCTTTAGGATGAACTGCTTGGATCTCCTTGCAGTCCAAGAGACTCTCAAGAGTCTTCTCCAACACCACAGTTCAAAAGCATCAATTCTTCTGCGCTCAGCTTTCTTTACAGTCCAACTCTCACATCCATACAGGACTACTGGAAAAATCAGTCTTGACTAGATGGACCTTTGTTGGCAAAATAATGTCTCTGCTTTTGAATATGCTATCTAGGTTGGTCATAACTTTCCTTTCAAGCAGTAAGCGTCTTTTAATTTCATGGCTGCAATCACCATCTGCAGTAATTTTGGAGCCCAGAAAAATAAAGTCAGCCACTGCTTCCACTGTTTCCCCATCTATTTTTCATGAAGTGATCAGGAAATCTAGTCCACCCTAAAAATTACATCCAGGAGCCAACCACTGCTCCTACCTTACAGGCACCTCCCTGCTCCAGCCACCAAAACCACACATAGGGACTACTGCAGTCACCTCCTCCGTGATCTTCGGGCCTCCAACCTCACCCCATCTTCCAGTCTCTTCACCCAGCATCCACAGGCTTGTTAGATCTGATTCAGATCACCTCCTCCTCTGCTGTAAACTTCCCGTGACTTGCACCACACCGAGAATAGAGGCCCAGCATCCCAGCCTCCCTTTCCCGGCCTGTCTCCAGTCCCCCTGCTCTCTATTTCCACCAGAAGAAATGGAGATCTGTCGTTTCCCTCAACACTGTCACCTTATGCCCACCTCCAAGCAACTGGCACATGCTGGTCTCTGTGTCACGGGCACCTTTCCAGATCTTATCCCATGTCATCCGCTCCACGTAACTTCTGGCCTAGGTTCAGGATGCCAGGGGAAAGTGACTCTCAGGGGCCCAGACTCATGTGCAAGCCGAGTTGGGGACGCCACCATTCCCTAACAGACCCCAGGGTCACAAGGGCGGGGATCTCAGCAGGTGAGGACCTGTGTCCTCTCACCTGACACTCACCTGCCCCGGGTCCATCAGCGACTCTGCAGGACCGGTCACAGCCTGTGGGCTGGGCGGGGCCGTGTCAGGCGGCGGCCGTGACGAGACTGCGGGCTCACCGAACGCCCCCACAAGCACTGGGAGGGGTGACGCAGATTGACGGTCGCACTCAGTGCTTCGACCGTCCCCAGGATGAAACGGAAGCTGCCTCCCCGGAACTTGGGACGAAGGCGGCGCGCGGAGAAACCGAGGCTTAGGAAGGAGGGGCGGTGAGCCGAGGGTAAAAGGGAGTGCCAACGTGCGAAAAGGGTCCCAGAACGTCCCCCAGGGGGCCTTCGCCTCACGTTCCAGGGTGTGTCTCCTGCAGCCCCACCAGGCACAAAACTAAGACTGCAATGGCGACGCCGGAAGTCCCGCCCCACCCTCTGAAGCCAGGGGAAAACGCCCAAATCCTGACCCTCACTGGCTCCAGGCTCGTGGACGTCTATGACGCTTTTCCCTGAGCCTATCGCGGTGCCGCCGAGTCGTTGCCTAGGTGATTAGGCGGGACGCACCGCCGAAGAACTGATGCTTTTGAACTGTGGTGTTGGAGAAGACTCTTGAGAGTCCCTTGGATTGCAAGGAGATCCAACCAGTCAATTCTAAAGGAGATCAGCCATGGATGTTCTTTGGAAGGAATGATGCTAAAGCTGAAACTCCAGTACTTTGGCCACCTCATGCGAAGAGCTGACTCATTGGAAAAGACTCTGATGCTGGGAGGGATTAGGGGCAGGAGGAGAAGGGGACGACAGAGGATGAGATGGCTGGATGGCATCACCGACTCGATGGACGTGAGTCTGAGTGAACTCCGGGAGTTGGTGGTGGACAGGGAGGCCTGGCGTGCTGCAATTCATGGGGTCGCAAAGAGTCGGACACGACTGAGCGACTGAACGGAACTGAACTAAACTGAACCGCATCACGGCTCACGCGACATGAACTACACTACCCAGAAATACCCTCTCCGTGCGTTTACACCAGTATTGACCAATGATAGCCTAGGAGATAGGCGTTTCCGGGACGGCCACGCCTTGGAGGGCGGGACTTCCGGGTTCAGAGGGTTGCTTGCTTCTTCGTCGGCCGCGGGCGGATGGACCTAGTTGTTGGGCTGTGGCTGGTGTCCAGGGGGCTCCTCCGGCCCGCGGAAACGGGAGTGGGTAGGTTGGATAGCCTAGGAGGTCCCATCTGTGCCCTGTATGTCCCGTGACCTCAGCAAACGTCCCGTCTCCCCGGGCTCTTGTGTCCTCGGCTGTCGGGGGACCGCCCGGCGCGGGGTTGTCCTGCGGGTCGTCCGTCAAGGCGCGCCTGTGCCCTTGGCCGACCCGGAGTCGTCGCCCTGTGCGTCGTGTCCGCTTTACGGAGAAGGGCCCCAGGCTCCAAAGCCATCCGTTTCGAGGTCATGACCCAGCATGTAGCTGGACTGCGGACATGATAAGCGAGCCGGGTGAAGTAGGGTCTCTTGGCCTCCACCTGGAGGGACTCCGAACCCCAGTGCCGCAAGTCCCCGACTGAACTCAGGCCTCGGTGCTCAGGACAGTGGGGCGTTCATAGGTGTAAGTCTGCATTTCAGAGTCCAGTGTGATCAAATGTGGAGGGTGCAGGCGGAGGGATGTGCATGTGCGAAGACTCGGAGGTGATACTGGCCTGGGAGCATTCGGGAAAGTTCTGCAGTCTCCACTGCGGGGAACCGACAGCTTGAGCATGGGAGTCCTACCTCTGTTGACGGGCTTTGGATTCTGGGAGCCACAGATTTTCATTAGAATATGGATGGCCATGATCTGAGTTAGGATTTTGAAACTGCGTGAACACAGAGTTGTGGTGGGGGCTGAAAGCAGGCAGCTTCAGGAGGATGCTACTGCGAATGTCTCTCTGGTGACCTCTAGAGAAGAGAAGTATGAGAGGTGGGAGAAATAATCAGGTTCCCGATAACGTTTTTCCGAGTGGAGTCGATGGGATTTCCATTTACGAATGCAGAGTGAATGTAGTGGAGGATAAAGGACTATCCCAAGTGTTACAGATAAAGAATGAGATGGAGAGCGGAGGTTGGCAGGAGGAGGTTTGGCAGAAGAGTAGCAGCTGGATTATGTGGGAGTAGAGTCTGAGTTGTCTGGAGAGCTCTAGGTGGAGCTGACTCGGTGCCTGTGAACAAACAGGAAATTTCCGTTTGGCTTCCTCATGTCTAGACTGCCCTGCCCTGGTGGCCTGGACCAGGAAATGTCCTTAGATGGGATTTTGGGAGGGAAATCTCAGCTTGTGGTTCCAGATGGGCCCTGAGATGAGTGTGGGATGTCCAGATGAAGGACCAGTAGCTGAGTGGAGGAGGTGGTAAAGAGAAACTGTCCAAACTCTTGTGGATGTGGGGACAGTGCACACCCAGGAGGAGGGCCCCCACCCTCAGGGATGAAAGAGTGAGCAGGGGTGTCAGGGGATGGGGTTTTGGAGGCGTACGGGGAGGTGTGGGCAGGACAGAGACGGGCCCGGGTCCGGTGCCCAGTGCTTAGGTCACATGCTGTGCCCCTTGCCTGGGGTTGCAGGACTTTGAGGACACGAGCATGTACCTTTTTGGGGGAAGAGGTAGGTCGCCTTAGTGAGGCCGGTGAGGCCTCTGCTGGGATGTGGTGCTGTCTTCCCCGGGTCGGGCTGTCATCTACCCCAGGACAGGCGCTGCTGGCCCTCGTGCTGGCCGTGTCCGGCTGCTCCTCCTCCCAGACCCCCGTGTGAACAACCGCAGCGCTGTTTGCCTTGCGACCTTGACAGCTGTGGTCCACGATCCAAAGCATCGCAGCCTGAGCAGCAGCAGGCCACGCGCCTCGCTTGCTTCCTGATCGGGTGGCCCAGGCCGGCACTGTGATGTCTCCCTCCCTCTGTCACCTGGCCTCCGGCAGCTTGTGGGGGCTCCGCGTCATTGTAATGTTCAGGCTTCTCGTCGCGGTGGCTTCTGTGGCTGTGGACCACGGGCTATAGAGAGCGAGGGCTTCAGCAGTTGTGGTTCACGGGTTTAGTTGCCCTGAGAAATAGAAGATCCTCCTGGACCAGGGATCGAACCCATGCCTCCTGCATTGGCAGGCAGGCTCTCAGCCACTGGACCAGCGGGGAAGCCTGGCAAGTTTTGTTTAACTCCTTGGAAGCTCCCAAACCATTTTCCAAAGAGTCTGTGCCTTCTTGTATTCCCAGCAGCACTGCAGGGCTGTTCTGGTTTTTCCCCCTTGCCAACACCAAGACAACTTGGTGCTGTCATCCTAGTGGGTATGAAATGGTATCTCAATGGCTTTTTAAAAAATCATGGCAAAATATACGCAAAACTTACCATTTTAACCATTTTAAGTGTATGGTTCAGAGGCATTAGGTAAATTCAGTTGTGCCACTTTAACCCCTATAATTCTTCAGAACATTTTTATTATCTTGAACTGAAACTCTTTACCCTTGAAGCAGTCATCTCATTGGGCTTTTGATCTACATTTTTCTCATGAACAATTGTATTTTCATGTGTGTGTTAACAGTCTGTTTTCTTTGATGAAACATCTATTCAGATCTTTTCCCTGTTTCTAATTGGGTTGTCTTTTTATCTTTGAGCCATAAAGTTCTTCATAGATTCTGTGTTTAGAATCCATATGTAAGTATTTTTTAAGTATTTTTTTCTCAGTCTGTGGCTCATTTTTAAAAAACTTTTATTTATTTGTGTGTGTGTTTTTTTTAAAACTTTTTATTTTGTATTGGGGTGTAGCCAATTAACAAACATCGTTGTGATAGTTTCAGATGAACTGTGAAGGGACTCAGCCATGCATATATATATCTCCCTTATCACCCCCGCCAAACTCCCGTCCAATCCAGGCTGTGTGTTCATCTTTTAATTTTCTGAATGGTGTCTTTTTAGAAAAAGATTTGTTTATTTGGCTGTGCTGGGTGTTCATTGTGGCATGTGGGATCTAGTTCCCCGACCAGAGGTCAAACCCAGGCCCCCTGCATGGGGAGCGCAGAGTCTTAGCCACTGGGCCAGCCGGAAAGTCTCTCTCTCTCTCTCTTTTTTTTTTGAAAGTCTCTTAATGATGTGTTTTGAAGAGCAAAACGTTACATTTTGATGTTAAATTTTACACTCATTGTCTAATATATTAGTTTTTCTATGCATATATTGTCTTTGTGTCGTACCTAAAAAATTATTTGCCTAGCCAAAAGTCAAAAAGTTCCCCTTTGTTTTCTTCTATAAATTTTACAGTCTTAGCTCTTACATTTATGATCTTTTTCACAGTAACTTTTACGTATAGTTGAGACAAGGGTTTGAATTTATTTTTTTGCATGTGAATGTCTCGTTTTCCCAGAACCATTTGCTGAAAAGGCCATCTTTCCACANACAGTCTTAGCTCTTACATTTATGATCTTTTTCACAGTAACTTTTACGTATAGTTGAGACAAGGGTTTGAATTTATTTTTTTGCATGTGAATGTCTCGTTTTCCCAGAACCATTTGCTGAAAAGGCCATCTTTCCACATTACATTTTTGTTGGAAGTCAGTTAAGAGTATTTGGGTCTATCTACTGATCTGTATGTCTGTCCTTACAACAGGGCCACACTGTCTTGATTGCCTTGGCTTTATAGGCATGTTTGAAGTTGAGTAAGGAAAGTGCAGCTCTGTTTCTTGGCACAGTTGTTTTCCCTGTTGTGTTCTGCATGTCTGTGAATTTAGGGTCAGCCTGTTAGTTTCTGCTCAGAATGTCGGCTGTGGTTTTGATAGGGATTGCACACTTAGAACTGGTGGACCTGGATTTGTTCTGTCACCACCAGTGAAACATGGGTGTTCCATGAAGTGCACAGAGCCTGGGTCGGGAGGGTAACAGGCAGGGGAAAGGCTTCTGCCAGGCATAGGAGGCAGTGCCATGAGGCCTCGCTGACCACAGCTGACCGCTCTAGTACCAAGATCTGCGCCCACCCTTTGCTCAGAAGCCTGAGGCCCCAGGCACACCTGAGTGCAGCTCTGATCGCAAGCCCCCCTGTCGGCGGAAGGGAAGGTCTGAATTCAGGGGACGCACTAACGCCTCGAACTTGGGGAGAGCTCAGGCAGACAGGCCTCAAACTTGGCTCACCACAGGCCTGTGGGAGTGTCAGCTTCAGGTAGATGATCGGGAGGGAGCGGAGAGGCATCCTGAGAACCGCCGCAGCGTGCTGTGCAGCCAACCTTGGGCCCCGCACCTTCCTGTCTGGGGACCCCTGGGGTCCTGGTTTGCCTTTTGTCCTGAGTCACAAATGATAGCCCAGAAACCAACTTTATATATAGTTATCTCTCTCTATATAGAAAGAGTGGAGCTCGTACATACCTATAAACTTTGAGGTTTGGGGGGGAATAGTCTTGAACCTTTATAAAATCAAAAAGCTCCATGTAAAACATGGATTTCTCACTCCTCTTGGAAAGGCAGTGAATGGGCCCACCAAATGTGGACCCCACCATCCCTGGCCCTGTTCTGGGCCCCGCCTCAGTGGAAACCAGCAGATGACGAGGGCAGGTGACCCCAGGCTCACCCGCAGTGTCTCCTGGGCCCTGCGATCCTGGCTGCAGACCTCTCAGCCCCAGGCCTCTTGCCTTGTGGTGCTGGCCTTGCCAGAAGCAAGCCCAGGGAGGCCGAGGAGGCCGCCTGCCTGCAGACTGTCGTCCAGCCACAAGCAGCACGCCGCGGCTCACACCTGCTCTCAGGTGGCCTCTGCACCCATTCTCAGGACAAGCTGAGCCCTCCTCTCGCCCAGGGCTCTGCCAGCAAGTGTGGCAAGCGTGACACATCACAGCCCTCCTGAGCCTAAACCTAGTGTGTCCACACTCATGTGGGATCTTAGTTGGCACACCAGGGCTGGAACTTGTGTCCCCTGCATGGAAGCACAGAGTATTAACCGCTGGGGTGTGTGTGTGTGTGTGTGTGTGCGCGCACGTGCACGCGTGTGCACATGTCACGCTCTGTCATATCCAATTCTTTGTGACCTCAAGGACTGTAGCCTGAGACTTCTCTGTCCAAAGGATTCTCCAGGCGAGAATACTGGTGTGGGTTGCCGTTTCCTTCTCCAGGGGATCTTCCTGGACTAGGGATCGAACCCACATCTCCTGCATTGGAGGTGGATTCTTTACCATCTGAACCACCAGGGAAGCATTAGCTGCTGGACCACCAGAGTAAGTGTGTGTGTGTGCGTGTGCACTCCAATCGAACCCACATCTCTTACCTCTCTTGCATTGGCAGGTGGATTCTTTACCACTGGCGCCACCTGGGAAGCATTAACTGCTGGAACACCAGGGAAATCCCTAAACTTTATTTTTTTTAACTTGGACATTCTTTATTTCTGACCAGTGCACCCTGTTCTTTTCCCTACTTTCTTCAATTTAACTCTGAATTGGCAATAAGGAATGTAAATTTGAAGTTTGCAATAAGGAGTTCATGATCTGAGCCACAGTCAGTTCTCAGCCTTGTTTTTGCTGGCTGAATAGAACTTCTCCATCTTCAGCTGCAAAGAATATAATCCACTTGATTTCAGTGTCGACCATCTGGTGATGTCCATGTGTCGAGTCCTCTCTCTTGTGTTGTTGTGTTATGACCAGTGTGTTCTCTTGGCAAAACTCTGTTAGCCTTCGCCCTGCTTTATTCTGCACTCCAAGGCCAAACTTGCCTGCTACTCTGGGTATTTCTTGATTTCCTATTTTGACTTCCTTCTGTGCTATCTTTTTTAGTTAGCATAGAAATCAAGTTAAATCAATCGTATATAAGCAAGAATGACTTCCCTAGCCCTCAGTATGTGGATATTTCTTCCTGTAACATCTACCAGAATAGAAAGTGCACTCATTTCGATGTAACAAGCAGCCAAGTAGGCGACGCTTCATTTTGTGTAAGTATCCTTACGGTGAGCAGGGCTTCCCGGTGGCTCAGGGGGTAAAGAATCTGTGCGCATTGCAGGAGATGCTGGTTTGATCCCTGGGGCAGGAAGATCCCCTGGAGGAGGGTATGGCAGTCCACTCCAGTATTCTTGCCTGGAGGATCCCATGGACGGAAGAGTCTGGCGGGCCACAGTCCACAGCATCGCAAAGAGTC
This sequence comes from Neotragus pygmaeus, assembly GCA_006410875.1. Taxonomy (NCBI): domain Eukaryota; kingdom Metazoa; phylum Chordata; class Mammalia; order Artiodactyla; family Bovidae; genus Neotragus; species Neotragus pygmaeus. The sequence continues at coordinate 16,948 of SJYV01051139.1, forward strand.
CGACAGAACCGAGTGACTGAGCATGCATGGTAAGCAGACTAAAGCACCATTCCCGCCAAAGACGTGGAGGACTTAGTACCCAGACCATGTTGTTACAGGGCAAGAGGGAACTACATTTAGATGGTAGGTGGAAATAAGGTTGATAATCGGCTGACTTTGGGACATGGAGATCATTCTGGATTGTCTGAGGTTGGCAGGGTGGAAGGAAACCTCGTAATAACAAGGGTCCTTATAGTGGAAGAGGGAGGCATAGAGATGGAGAGAGACCAAGTCAGAGTGATGTCATGTGAGAAAAACTCAAGTTGCCGTTGCTGCCTTTGAGGACAGAAAAAGCCAGGAACCAAGGCATGCTGGCAGACTCTGGAGTCTGAAACAGGCAAGGAAACCCCTTTTCCCCCAGAAGCAATGCAGCCCTGCTGAGGCCTTGGTTTCAGAGCAGCTGACATGAGTCAGACCTAGGACATTCTTAGATTTAAAATATCTGTGTTGTGTTTCTCTGATTTCAAGGGCTCATGTGATTATACTAGACTAACCTGGGCAATTGTGGATAATATTCCCGTCTGTGGGCCACGTCAGGTAGCATGCTCATGGCTTCCAGGCAGTAGGGTGTGGACGTTCCTGGAGAGCCGCAGTTCTGCCTACCACACTGAACTCACATGGCTATTGCACGTGCTCAGTCACTCAGTCGTGTCTGACTCTTGGCGACCCCATGGACTGCAGCCCTCCAGTCTCCTGTCCATGGGCTTTTCCAGGTAAGAATACTCGGGTGGGTTGCCGTCTCCTCCCGGCTCTCTTCCTGACCCAGGGGTTGAACCCATCTGCATCTGCAGGCGGATTCTTTACTACTGAGCCATTGGGAAAGATTTCTAGATTTTCATGGTATTAGATATTGTGAAATAAGTGCTGCGCCTTCCCTGGCAGTCCAGTGGTTAAAACTCTGCACTTGCCACTGCAGGGGGTCTGGGTTCCATCCCTGGTTAGGCAGATAAGATTCCCTCATGTCGTGCAAGGCAGCCAAGAAGTAAAACAGATGCAAAAGTTGTGAAAGCAGAAGTTTCCACAAAGAAACCCGAAGGTCTAGCTCCTCCAGGAGGTACACAGCCAACAGGAGATCCTGAAACTGTTTCTCTTTCCCGCTTCCTTTCTTCTCAGCTGTGCCTCTGCACCCCGAGGCTGGGCAGCCGTGAAGGTCGTGACTGCTGAAGTCACCGGGACCCAGCCTGGGCACCAGGGGCCTCCCTGGCTTTTGCTGGTGGGGCGACGGCTCTCAGGAGTATGGCTCAGAAGACTGCAGGATTCAGGGCAACGTCAGCTGCCCAGCGGCCTTGAGCGTGGTGCTAATGGGTAACAGTGTGGCCCTGTAGGCCTTGCAGCCGGTGCCCTCGCGTGCTGGGCTCTGGCATCCCCGGGTGCCTGTTCCTGTGCCCCCCGTTCCCCGTCTACGTCGAGGGGGCCTGCCCCTGTCTGCCTGGAGTGGTGCTTACAGGGGTCTGGTCTTTCTGGCCTGGCAGAGAAAGATGGCTCATCTCCAGCTGGTGGCCACGCTAAGGTGTGCCTGGTTTGAGGGACCGGCTTCCTTATTCCCAGGACCACTGTACCCCTCAAATCCAGTGATTGCACCTCAGGTAAGCTCTGGGCACACAGGCGACTCTGAGATCCTGGCCACAGCGCTTTCCCTGGAGGGCTTGAAGTCACAAGACCCTTTGGACCACAAGAGGACAGAGTGCCGCCCCTGCCCTCCCACTCTGTCCCCAGAGGCACGTGGACATTGCTGTCAACGCTGAGCATCTGGCCCCTCAGCACCCTGGCCGTGACCCGTTTCTCTTCTGCCTCCTGGGCCGCAGCCCTGGCTCCAAGGTGATGTAACCCTTTCAGCTTTATTGTTACAGAGTCTGGAGCCATTGGAAGGGAGTTGCCCCCCAGGAGATTCCAGTTGCCCCCAGCAGAGTGAGTCTGTCCAGGAAGCAAGGAAGCTCCCCGGCACTGCCAGGAGACCCTCTGTGGGGCCCTTGGCCAGAGAAGGTCAGTTCCCAGCTGCTGTGCAGTTAGGGTCTAACAAGTTCCAACTCTTTGCCACCCCATGTCCATGGAAGTTTTCAGGCAGAATACTAGAGTGCGTTGCCGTTTCCTTCTCCAGGGGAATCCTTGTAACCCAGGGATCAAAACAGTGCTTCCTGCATTAGCAGGCAGATTCTTTACCACTGAGTCACCTGGGAAGCCCCATATCGTGTCCCATAGCTATGTCTCTCTTTTAAAGGTTCTGTTTAAAAGAACTGCCTTGTCCTGTTTCAGAGGGATCAGCATGTGCAAAGGCTTGGAGGAGGGTATGCAGGACACCTGAAGTCCTTTACCCTAAAGTCCCAGGGGAGAAAGATTCATGTTAGGCCTTTATCTTGGGGGACATGGGCTGGGGAGACAGGACTGGAGGAGTGCCTCGATCTGACAGGATCCCCTTGGGGACTTCCCCAGTGGTCCAGTGGTTAAGCACCCATCTTGTAGTGTGAGGGATGCAGGTTTGATCCCTGGGTAGGAAAACATGATCCCTCATGCCGAGATGCAAATAAGCCCGAGTGCCACAACTGCTGAGCCCACATGCTCTGGAGCCCAGAAGCCACCGGGAAGATCCCATATGCCTCAAATAAGACCTGACACAGCCAAATAAATACATTTAAAAAAAGAACATCTGTTTGATATCCACGCGGAGAAGGGAGGGGGACTGGGTGAAGGTGGGGCAGATGGGCCCTCTTGAGCCTCCACCTGTGACACATTAGGGCCAGGCCCTTCGGTTCAGCTGCCCCTTCCTGGTCAGCAGAATCATGTCCCCCACCAAAGATGTCTGCAGACTCCTAACCTGCCCAAGGGCCACCA